>RJWH01000356.1:784410-867423 GCA_004363575.1 Solenodon paradoxus | reverse complement strand
AAAAGTAAACAGAAAAAAAGTAGAAAGAAAACACATATCATAACCAAAAGTTCAAGAAAAGTGAGGAAAGATCTTGGGTTCAAAAGCAGGGAGTGACTGAAAATATAATGAAAAGCAAACATCTTCCAGCATGTCTCAAGAGTAAATTTGATTTGCACACATTTAAGAGAAAACCAGGAAACATTAGGGTTACAGCCAAAGAGAGATTCTAAGACCCCAAACTACTCTCTTATTTTAATAACAGTAATACAAGGGATTGAATGGATAGGTCTAATTTATTGAAGAAAATGTAGAGCTCTTGGAGGAACACCAAAATGGAGGTACAGAGCAACTTCAGAAAGGAGCTGGGTATAGGAGGCCAGGGGTACAGATTTTCTATAAATACATAAATCTAAGTGTGTGTGCCTAAGAATCTCTTGAGTTACTTTTCTCCCTGATCTGGTTGCTGGCCACTCTAAGTAAGTGTGAGCAGATTCTCACAATCATCCACTCTACCCATTCCTGATGTATCCTGGGAAACAAGAGTTCACGTGTGGGCAGGGGCGGTGAGTGGAAAATGGATGCAGAGCCATCATTGTCTGCAGTCATAGCAGTTCATCTGCTCCCTGAGAAGACAAGGCAAGACCACAGAAAACCAGGTTAAAGAGGGCCTGCTCATCTCCTTTTTCTACTTCATTTGATGGGTTATCTATGAGTACAGTTGGTTTGTTTGTTAGGCTCCAGAGTCATTAGGTTTTGGGAAATAAAGATGAAAGAAAAAGTCAAGAAGTTGTTTCAGCAAGAGCATTTGGACCCTGACTCTCCTGGTGTCTGTGGATTCTTCCCTCAGTGCTCTCGGGTTGACTAGGCCCCAGAGTCTAGGGCCATCAGAGAAGGGTTGGTTCTCACTCTGTGCCTTGCATACCCCTCTACTCCTATGGCATCAAAACAGTGCTTTGAGTATTGATTCTTGGTTATTCATTCCTTCTCTTCATTCTGGTCTGCTACTGAGAAAGGCTGTGGAGGGATGACTTTGCCTGATGATAACAGAAGATTAAGATGACTCTCCCACAGCCTACATCAAGGACAAAGGTAAAAAGTTAAATTCAGAGAAGACCTGATGTATTGTCCAGTCCAACCTCTTCATTTTATGAGTAAGGAAATGAGGCAGGAAGTTACTGTAACTCTCAGGAGCTGGGTCACACTGTTCATTCATTATCAGAGACTAACTCACAGTTGAGCTTAGTATCAATCGAAATCTTGCAAGGTGGCAAAAAGTTTATTTTCAGGAGTCTGCTGGATTTCAGTTTAAAATCTATAAGAGTGATTGAAATCAGCTTGTGATTTTAGTTACATTTGAAGATGGATAAACGGGTCTTAATGAATTTGCCCAGGACATAGAATGTACCTGACAGACTAAGTGTGAACTTCATGAGTTCAAATAAGATCGTCTCGTAAAGTCTTTGGCACCATATATGATATCCCAGAACATGGCACTTGATAAAGGGGGATATCAACATGATGATGATGATTATTTATTATGACAGTTATTTTTATTACTACTAGTAGTACAACATCAAAATACCAGCTGTTCCATTTCCTTTAATAACCTGCCTTTAAAGTTTCTTCCTGGTACTGCCTTCTCACATACATTTGGGCTGGGTTTTGTCAGCACAATGCCCATTTCTGAGCCAGCAATTTGCTCCCTTTTTAAAGTTACTCTCATTTGCACCACTATCAGCTGAGAGCACCTGCATTACCTTGTGCCTGTGATTTTTGGTTATTAGATGCTAAACAACTGCCATGAGATTGTGACCAGTGGTGGTATATAACCTTTAACCATCAGAAAACTCACTCTAGAAAAAAAAAAAAAAAAAAGCAGCATGGGAAAATAAGGTTTGGTGATGACAAGAAACAGGTCTAGGTACTACATCAAACAGTTTTCGTTTACCTAAGTCTGAGGATCAAATGAGTTAAAGCTAAGAAGTAGACATGGCTTTGTTTGAGACAGGTTATTCAGGAAAACAGAAATTCACATCCGCTTGCCATCTGAAAGAATGGATTTGTTATTTTTGGACACTGGTTAGGGGAGCAGAAACATCGTTTCTTCATTGCATTTGAGCTGCACTTTTGTTCATGAAGACAAAGACCTAGGGGATAGTCAATTGTTATCTTCGTATCACTGGAACATTCCAACATTCCAACAGTTTCCCGACTTCAGGATTAGGGGATGCTGCACACATATTATCTGTGGTGATTTGCCTCCTGTATTAGCTTCACTAGCATATCAGAAGCAGAGAGAATTCCTGGAGGTGTGACCCAGGCTACTTCTATGAGCTCTGACTTTGAGTCTGTAGAATAGGGAATCTAGAGGCAGATATCCTAGAATGGCAGAGTCAAAGTAAAGCTGCCTTTAGCTCCCTCTGTCTCATCCAAACTGATCTTGGGAATGTTCTGGACTTTCTCCCTTATCTCTTCTCCTTAGTTCTGCTTCTGCCCGTTTCTTTATCCAACAAGCTTTCTTTAAAAACAATAATCTCCCTGTAACTAAATCAAACAAAGTTGTTTAACTTTTCTCTTACTTGGCCTATCTGTACTACTTTATTGCACCTCACTGCCTAGATCAAATCTGGTTGGAGAAGGGCCAGCAGTGGCCTGCAGTTTGGAAAAGCAGTTTCCTGAGTGCACTCCAGAAACTTGCTAGGAATCCATCCTCAGGGGTGCGGGGGGAATAGTCCTAGGGAAGTACTCTCAATAGAACATTGAAGAGCTGCCTGAGAGGCTGTCAGGAGAAGCTACTGGGGTACACCATTACTCTCGTGTTGCAGAAAATGGCACTGCAAAAAGTTGTGGAATGTAAGAACCCATGGAGTGAGAATGTCAGAGGTAAGGAGAGAACTCTTTTCCTTCTCCAGTGTCTGGTTAGCATCTCCTACTGACATACATGACATTGATCCAGTTGGAAAAAAGAGAAATAATTGCAGGGTCCATTAAGACAGAGAAGACAATAAAGGAAACATTTAGATGGGGAAAACATTACCTTGATAAATAGCACATTAACCTAGACAACTCTACTGAGTTTGAGACTCTCTTGAAAAAAATGTCACATGGAAATTGGTATTTAGATGTCTCAAAAAAGCTATATAATTGACAAGTCCAGAAACAAAAATATAATCTTTCTCCCCAAATCTATTCTCCCTCCAGCTCTAGCAAGCCCATTACATTTTTTTTCAGAAGCAAAAAACATAGGAATAAACATTATCACCTCCTTCTTTTTTTATATTTCATATCTAATATACCATCAACTTGTCTGTTTTATTGATTGATTCTTACATCTCTTTATAGGAAGATCATGTGCAGATAATGAGCAAAAATAAGATTTGGTGAACTATTCAATATCTATACAGTAGACTGATTAATGTCCAACCCCTACCCCCTAAAAAAAACTATGTCCTAATACCTAGAAACATTACTACTTAGTAGTAAATAATTTATTTGCTCAAATTGAGGACTGCACTTCACTTTTGGCTTCTAGGAGGTAATCTAATCTATATCTTGTAGGAGTTACTTGGTTTAAGGCTGTCCTGTCCAAGCAAGATCTTAAAGTAGGCTCGCCCGTGACAGAAAGACTAGTAATGTGATTTCTGTTCGGGGTTTTGGATCATCTACTATCAATCAAATCAGAGAGTGAGTGCATTCCCTGAACAATTAATCAATCACATCAATGTAATGGACACTAAAACATGAATGCTGGCTGAGCACAGAAAACTTTGGACACGGAAACTTGAATGATCTTCCCAGGTCCACACATATTACCACACAGCAAAGCCTGCAGGTAATGTGTCCTTGAGGACAATGGAAGTTTCATGTTGGGGTTTTCAGTCTCTGTCCTATATATCTCTTCCCTTGAGTGATTTTGACTTACACCCTTCCTTTTAATGAACTATGACCATGATTATAAAAGGTCTCAATGAGTTCTATGAGATTCTCTAGCAAATTATAAACACAGTCACATTTGAACTTGCAGTTGGTGGTAGGCTAATGCTGGGTGGTTACGTAATAAGGCAAAAGGGATTCTTTAGAGGTAGCTAAAGAGCATGATAAGTAGAGACTATTCCAAAATCTTGAAGAGGAATCCTAAATTCAATTAAACGTACCTTTATAAATGGGAGGTAGAGGGAGATTTGACATGTATCAGAGAGAAGATATTGGAGCCATGGAGGCAGAAGAAGTGATGTAATCACAGGTCAAGGAATGTCACTGGTCACCAGAAGCTGGGAGAGAAAACTACCTGATTCTCCCTCAGAACCTTCAAAATGAGTATGCCCTATTGGTAGGTATCTTGTTTTTTACCCAAATTAAATTTACTTGGGACTGGAGCCTACAGAACTGGGTAGAATACATGTTTGCTTTAAGCTGTTTTATTTGTGGTCACTTCTTGTCCCAGTCACAGAAAACCAATGCACAAAACAGCAGCACCCTAGTCCACACTACCATGGTCACAGAAATCCAATGTACCCAAACAGCAGCACCCTAGTCCACTCTACCATGGTGTCTTTCTCAAAGGCTTCCAAAGTCTCTTTTCAGGTCTCCTTACTCTATATTATGCCCAAGTGAGTCAATTCCCACATTATATCCAAAAAGCACTTAAAAAAACATTCTCTGACTATACCTTTCCTTTTCCTAATTTCTGTCATTCCTTGAATGGTTTCTCATTGTTACTGAAATAGATAAATAAATATTTGACATTTACACAGTAAACAAGAGTCTGCACAGTCCCGTCATTGCCTGTCTCTTCAGCCTCATATCATCCTCTCCTTTCTCTTCCTGCAGTCACACCAACCAAACCCACCTGTTTTATGCCCCTTGCACTTGGTCTCACTTCTTACTTAATTTCCTTTTCACCAGCTTACTCAACCCTACCTAGTAGCTCCAACTCAATCTGGAAGTTTCAGCCATTTTGCACTTTCTCAGGCATACTTACACCTTCCCAAATAAGCCTTTTCTATTTTATGATCTCCTAACAATATACCTCTGATATTATCATTTTAAGTTGCATGTATAATATAATTTGCATATATGTGTTTATTGCCTCTGTGTATGTATCTCTGTGCCTGTCTGCTAATGCTAACTTTGAGAGGACAGGCTACATGATAGCAAAAATAATATATGATTATCCTCACCATTGTATCCCCTAACTATCATACTGATGCTCAGTTGTTTGAAATAAATACATACAATTTTAGAAGGCTGCTGTCCTAACTATGAGTCTGCCTAGGACTAAGAAGCTTGCAACAAATTCCCATCTTTTGTAAATGAAATTTACATAAATGCAGCTCAAAATCCATCCACTAGGGGGCCAATTCATCTGGAAATAAATCCTTTAAGGAGTTTTCCTAGTCTCTTGAAGTTTAATAGAGGAAAATGTGAGAATTGCCTTTGCCCCATTTTTCAGAATAAGAATTAAGAACTAGGGAAGGCATCAAAGTGTTCCTATTCTTTATCATTTTTTTCCCTTTTGGTCACCAAGCAGTGATTTCCATACTTTTCAAAAAAATGGTTAACAAGTAAAGATATGACAAAGACAACTTATTTCCTGAGAGAACAAAGGAAAGAAAAAAAAATGCCCTTTCCCCCATGACACTTTTGATCGTATTAGAGATGTTTACTAATCCTACCTTGGTCCAGGGTCTTTGGGGATGAAATATCAGCTATAAAATGCTAACTTCCAGGGAAGTAACTGTAGGGAAACTTGTCCTAGTTTTTTACTTTACATCTAAGCAGTGAGTGATTATAAATGATAAGAGATGTATAGTCTTTTTTTCTATTGAAGAAGAGGCTCAACTGGGCCATAAGGAAAACTATAATTAGCTCACTTCCAAAGCTGCATATCTTCTCTTTATAGGTTAGGACAGGGAGTTCAGTAGACATAAGCTGAGGCAGAAAAAGGACATGTATGAGTAACTGACAAAATGGTGATGGTCTCTTGGCAAAGGAACTAGGTGGGATAGGGGTGAAAAAAAACTGTAGGTCAAGGAATGTAGAAGTGGGGCTTTTGAGGAAAGGGGTCTTTGAAATTACCAAGAGTGTGATGAAACATACAGACGGGAGCTTTGAAACAGCCAGAGGGGCCTCTAAGATAAGAAGAGGGAATAAAAACCTACGTGGGTTTCAAACTCCCCACCCTGGAATAACTGAAGCTTTGGACCTCCAGAACATACTTTCCTGCTGTCTATTAAATTCTTGGTCTCCAGACAAGAACCGTGGTTTCACTAACTTATGCCAGTAACATACAAGAACAACAACTCATTCTAGCATAGTCACTTTAGAATGAACAATTACATATATAATGTATTAGAACAATTCAATATTGAAGTTATTTTGCAATAAATCCTCTGGAAATTCAAACATTCCCTTTATGCTGTGAAAAACCATGGTTTTCTCAAATGTGCTAATTCAAAAAAGTGCTAATTAATTGTGTGAGTCTCGGTTTGTTTGTTTTTTTATACTTGTACAGGATTACTTACAGCTTGCTTTAAGTTCATTCCACTCATAATTATTTATGAGGGTGTTTTATTTTAAATGGTGAGTGTTAATTTCATTTGTGTTCTATGTGTCATTTTACCCCTAACTCCATCCTTTTTGTGTATCATGTCTCTAATATTATTGTTCTAAATATAGGAAATGAAGAATGCACTGTTCCAAATCATGTAGCCAATTAACACTGGAGTTCTGACAGCCAGACAGCAAGGAGAAAGAAAACAGAATAAAAACTGTCCTCACTGCATCATTACTAACACCCCGGCCCAGCTGTGAGAAAAGAGGTTGCTATGCCTAGTAGAGAATCCCAACTATGTAAAATAATTTCCAGAATTTATTCTTTAATAAATGTGATTTGTGTTTTCATTACTTATTTCTCATGGAAAAGAAATAAACATGAAGTCATTTAAGAGAACTGGTGTTTCTGTTATTATACATACATCTAGAAGAAAAGTATATGTAAAGTTTGAGAGAAAAAACTTGAATGTCTTTATTTGCATTTTGGACTTCAGCTCCAAAATTGGTCATGACCTCGATTTACCTAAACCAGTTTGCAGAGTCCAGCCAAGGACAGGAGGTCAAAAGTAGAAGCTCAGGAAATCTTTATCAGGAAAGCTAAAATTATGGGCTGGGATCCTATCAGAGCCAGTCCCCAGAGGGAAGCCAGTGATGTTATTTCAAGGAATAATCACCAGCTTTCTGGGCCAGAGGATGCCTAGAACCTATAATTAGTGCCGGTATTTAAGGGCCAGTCCAGTTCAAATGCTCTAAAGCTTACATGATGATCCCTCCCACAGCTATTTGAAGCAACATCTAAGTATTAGATTTCTCTACTTTCTGTCTCTAATTTTTACTAATAGATATGGGGAGGAACACCAAATGGATTGTCCCATCTACTGCTCTGGGTTTGAAAAATCTTATTGCAAAATATTCACCAAAACAATTAATCTTCCCATCCTTTCTCCCAGTAAGATTTGGAAAATCTACTTCTAAACAAAGACCAGGCAAGCTGCCCAGGAGCCGCAATCCAAGGGGATCCAAGGGGCTGTTTTCCTGATGTGGAAGCAAATAAATTCCCAATGCTCAATGTAACCCATTTAATTAGGAACCTTGGGGAATAGGGAGAGATGCAGATGAGGCAGAAATGGGGAGACAGAAGAATTTCTTGTCTGTTTACATGGAGAGTTATTCTTTTTGTTACTGTGTTTTTCATAGTAAAATGTTCACTAATTTAAAAAAGATGGAGGGAGCATGTCATCTAGCAATAAGAGAAAAAAATATCACACAGGGAAAGAAACATGAAGTCTGAAAAATATCTCCCTAATCTCTATGCTCTTCATGGCTGGCATTTGTCCTAAATGACATGAACTTCAGATTCCAGGACACAGTTATCTTTTAGACCAACACATCATGAAAACAGTAATGACATTATTCCTCTGAGTTAAATTTCCAAAATGTGAATATGGAACATACAAATATTTATCTACATTATAAAGCTCACGAAAAAAAATCTGTCTATTTGCAAATTACATTTGTATTTAAAAACACTGAGGACTTGGCACAGATCCATTTTTGGCTGATGATTTCTCATCTGAATAGACTGTCATTCTATAGCATCTACGGCTCATTTTCTCAAATTCCTCTGTGTGCCACCATTATTTTTAGGCGATATGGCACTCAATATATTAACTTTCAGAACCTGTTTAGGTATGAGAATGGGTAGATATAGATAAAGTTCCTAGTGGACTGTATTCCTTGACTAAGTGGAATGTATTCACTTAATGAACAAATACAGATTGTTGAACATAGGATACTGCCAGTGAGATTCTGTTATGCATGAGGATCTGGTGTCTTGAACATCCCCTGAGACCACGAATCAAACAACTGTGATCCAGCTGAGCCTGACCTTTCATCAACAAGTCTGTTTCTAGCCTATTTTGTTGGTTCTTAAACCATTGTAGCTCAAGGAATCCTGCATGGACACAAAAAGTCAAATACTAATTAATTATGAAGGTTTTTTTGATAACAGAGAATTCAGTATTTTAAATTAATTGAGTCCCATTTCATCCAAATGATGAAAAAGTCTTGTATTTATTGAAAGTCTTTGTTTATTCTGCTCTTCTAAAAGTTGCACGTATAACAGCAAGAACCATTTTCCATCTTTCCCTCTAGAAGTTTACACCATTCTTCACTGGTTTGAACATATTGTTCATTCCAGAAAGGTCACTATTTTCAGTGTTGCAAAAATCTACAGTTTTAAAACTCATTCTCTGCTATAAAAGGCATTATTTTCCCTCTCTTACTTCTTTATAGAATACCTTGAACTTGCTTATCAAATTTGGAATGCACTTGAGAAATCTAATCTTGTACAATAAATTTGCCTTACAAGCTTTCCAGGAGAATTTCTCAACACATCGAGCCTCCTTTTCTGAAATCCTTATTCTATCAACCAGAAAAGTCCAGAAGCTTTAGTCCTGTTGTTCAGATTTATCTGTCAATTATTGGTGAAATTCTTTGTAGAAATATGTGTGTGAATGTAACACAAAATGTTAGGCTTGCCAGTATGTGATTTGGCTTTCAAAATCTCCTTCTCACTCTCTGCTTCCCTTCTTATTCATCTGCCTTAAACATCTTCCCAAAGACTTCCTTAAAAATCCTTAAATTTGACAAAATCCTATCTGATTCTATTCATTTCCTGCAGAGGGAGAGTGAAACTACTGTTTATGTAAAAACATATTATGACCAACAGGATAAAAGTAATGGTCCCAAACAAGAAATTCTATGAAGCATCGAAGTGAGAGGTTCAAATGGCTTTTATTTACTGATAGTCAAAATGGATGCCTTACTGCATTTAAATTTCACTATATTGTCTTATACATGTTGAGCTCTTTTAGAAAAGAAAATTGTGTTATATATTTAAATATCCTTAGTTTTTTTTTCTACACCTAATATTTTGTGTAATGATTTGCTATATTTCAGTGCATTATACTAAACTCAATAAAAATATGTTTTCCCAAAACAAGGATACAATTGGATTAGAATAAAAATGCGTGAAAATGTATTTCTACATTTAAGCTCAAACACTCCCTGGAAAGGTAAGAACTCAGAAGCACACGCACAATACACATCACATCAGATTTTTCTTGCTATCTTCATGGAAAATTAAGTTTTCTCATTCTATATTTTTATAAATAATATATATGAAATTAGATGTTTAATATAATTCAATATTTAACTGTATATACAGCTAAATAAATAAATACAGCTGAGATGATATTTCAACCTCTGGAAAATTAAAATGTCCCGTAATAAAGACATTATTTCCTTTGGAAGAATCATTGGTTTCAAACATTTAAAGCGATATTTGTTAAGTCACTAGTTGTTCACAAAATCTAACCTCACAGAGATTTAAATGACTAAATACAATAAAAAAATTTTTTTTAAGATAATAAAAGTCACTAACTAAAAAACAGCTATAATAAATAGCAAAAACAACACATGTAGGATAGGGCAAGAATCTGGAATTACCATAATGTACCAAGGAAAATGCCCAGTTTTTAACAAAAAAGTGTGAACATGCAAGATATGTCCCATACACATTTAAGCAGTCTAAAGAAACTATGTCTGAAGAAACAGAGATTTTTGACTTTTAGACAAATTAGCTATTTTATTTTTTCATTATTTTCAGTAGTTATTTATTGAAAACTTCATTGCTGTTGGATTTATTATATATTATTTTAAATAATTTTATTATTTCTTTTCTTTACAAAGCCATACTCAATTTAAGATACTGAACTTGTTTCTCAGTCTATTGGTGTTATACACCACACCCACCACCAGAGGGCCAGTGTCCTTTAATCTCCATCTTTTCCCTTCTTTCCTTCCCTCCCTCCTCTGACCCCCTTGCAGCCATCATCTTGTGTTCTGTGGATTTTGGCTGGAGTTATAATGTATTTTTGTTTTGTTTCACTATATTCCACGTACAAATAATACCGTCCTGTATTTCTCTTTTTCTGTCTGGCTTATTTTGCTTAATGTGATCCCTTCCAGCTCCATCAAGATTGTAGCAAAGGGCACAATCACTTTTCTTTCTTTTTTTTTTTTTTTTTTTTTAAGTGGCTGTATAGAATTCTATTGAGTAAATGTACCACAGCATCTTTTTCTAGTGATCTGTTAATGGACATTTAGGTTGTTTCTCTGTCTTGCTATTGTGAATTGTGCTGCTATGAACATAGGGGTGTAGATATTCTCTCTGATTAGAGATTTTATACTCCCTGGGTATGTGCTAAGGTGCGGGATTGCTGGGTTAAATGGCAGTCCCATCTTTTTTTGAGGAATCTCCATACTGTTTTCCAGAGAGGTTGAACTAATTTACATTCCCACCAACAGTAAAGGAGGTTTCCTTATTCTCCACACCCTCTCCAATACTTATTTCTAGATATTTGGACAAAGGCCTTTCCTGATAGTGTGAGGTGGTATTTCATTGTGGTTTTTATTTGTATTTCTCTGAAAATGAGTGATGTAGAACATTTCTTCATGTGTCTGTAGATCACCTGTGTGTTTTCTTTGGCTATGTGTCTGTTCAGTTCTTCTGATCATTTTTGAAAAGGTTGTTTACTTTTTTTTGTTAATATGTGTGAACTCTTTTTATACTTTGAATATTAAGCTGTTATCTGATATATGTTGTGTGAATATTTTCTCAGATTCATTGGTTTGCCTTTTTGTTTTAGTAGTGGTCTTTTGCTATATAACATATTTTTAGTTTGATGTAATGCCTATTATTTAGGAAATTAAGAAAGAAATTACAATCTCTATAGCACCCAAAAAGAGTAAATGCATGGGAATTAACCTAACAAAGGAGATGAAAGAGCTGTACAATGAAAACTATAAGACTTTAACAAAAGTAATAGAAGACACATAAAGATATAGAAGAATATTCCATGCTCATGAATTAGAAGAATTAACTTAATTAAAATGACAATCCTATTCAAAGCAATATGTAAATTTAATGCAATTCACACCAAAATTCCATAGATATTTTTTTAAGTAAATTGAGAGGACAATACTAGAGTTTATTTGGAATCACAGAAGACCTTGAATAGCCAAAGCTATCCCAAGAAGAAAAAAAAGAACGAGGGAGGAATGACACTTCCTGACTTCAAACTATATTACAAAATGATCATCATTAAAGTAGCATGGTACCAGAACAAATGCAGACATACAGATCAGTGGAATAAAATTGCAAGCCTAGAAATAAAACCACCCTTATATGGACAGTTAATCTTTGATAGAAGGAGACAAGTGCACGTAATAGAAGAAGGAAAGATATTCAGCAAACTGTGTTGGGAAAACGAGACAAACACGCAAAAGAGTGAAACCAGATTAGTCATTAGGACCATACAGAAAAGTTAAGTCAAAATGGATGAAAGAGATGGATATAATAACTGAAATTGTGATTAGAAGAAATGGTGGGGAAAATGAACCACAATCTCAACCTCAAAGAGGACTTTGGGGATCAAAGTCAAAAAGAACCAAAGTAAGACAAATTTGCTACTGTAATTAAGTAAGATAACTTAATGAAATCACAAATAAAGAACTAAAATACATTTTGAGGATGACATCTTGTCAAACAGAGTCTATCACTAAACAGTACATTTAAAAATAGACATCGATATTTTGAAGTCAAAAGTTAATAATGAAATAAAAACAATAGAAATACTCAAAGCAGATTTTAACACATGGGGAAACAAAACTCAGTGCATTTGTATGGAACTCAATTGAGATTATTCAGGTCTAGTAATAAAAAAGACAAAAGAATGAAGGAAAATGAAAACCTCAAACACCTGCATAATATCCCCATGTATATGAGTGTCTGTGTAAGGAATTCTGGGAGAGGAGAGAAAAAAAGGGGCAGAAAAGTATTTGAAGAGTTAATGGTCAAAAAACTTCTCAAATTCACTGAATGATATTCATATGTACAACCAAGAATTTCAGCAAACCTCAGGTTCACTCTTGCTTAGGTACCCATAGACTGTCTTCATCAGAAACCATGGTGGCCATTATGGAATGGATATGTTCAGAGAGATAAAAGAAAAAGGCTTTAAACCGAGAATTTTATATCCAGTGAAGTAATATCATCACTGAAAGTACAACTAGACACACACACACACACACACACACACACACACACACACACACACAGACTGGGAAAATTCACTTCTAGTAGACATTAAGCAATACTAAAGGAAGGCTTAAGCAAACTAGAAAGCAATGTGAACTCACACAAGTGAATAAAAGAGCAGAGATAAAGGTAAATATATATGTAGTCTGTCTTCATCATTCTGAACTCACTGCCTTTTGAAGCAACCCTCCTGCTTAGAGTGCCTCAATTCTACCCAACCAAGCTCTCTCTCTACATTGTTCTCAGAGATGCTCCTCGGGGTCAAAAGCATAAAAGAATACTATTTCCATTTGAAAGCCCTATAGTTATTTGAAAACACATAAAACTTCCCCTTTTGCCACCTTTCTATGGGATAACTTATTCCGTTCTACAATAAATACCTCTTGCTTACCTAATTCTTGTCAAATGCATTCCTTCTATTAGAATACCCGTTTTTCAGTCTTCCTTTTCTCCAACATCTGGTCCACCTTTTGGATTTTTGCATTGTTTTACTGTAATCGCTTCGTATTCTTGCCTCTAAGATGACATAAAGTTGTTCCTTGTGCCATTTTCTATACAAAGTTTCCCCCTCTTCACTTGTAAAGAAGTTAAGTTTAGGACCATGACTTATGAGAATCCAAAGTTTCAGATTTGGAGAGCAGAGCAGATAAAGGCAGTTAGAGATACTGTCAGACCCATTTTTGTATACAAGACAACTGATATACTTGTAGATTATGTGATATTTCCCAAATTCACACAAATAATATAATTCCATTGCCACCTAAACCAAGGACAATTTGTAAATGTAAGACTATTCATTCTTTGTAATGCAGATATCTGAAGTTAGTAGCTTACAGATTTTCTGTTGACCGACATGTCCTTCCTTCTTCTGATACTATATTTTAACATCAGAAACAATGGAAAATCCCACAAATCTTAAACCCTGTGCTCCATGTACAATAGGATGTCACTTTAGGTTTTTGTCAAACAACTCAGTCATACCCAACATGTTTCATGTCAAGAAAACTTTCACCATATATCAAGTCTTACTTCTGTAAGCTTTTACATCAACAAGTCAAATCTTGGTATAGAATCATATACTTCTATAAATACTTTATATACTGTTGGACAACTAAGGCAATACAGAACTGCAATATTCATGTACAAAAATACAGACATATTTACGTTCACACAGGCATGAATGTACATATGTAAAGTTTTCTGAGTTTTTTGTGAGTTAATTAGTGGCAGTGAAACATAGTGATTTACGGTGTCTGGAGTTAAACGTGCTGCTTCAAAGCCCAGTATAACTATTTAGTAGCTAGATAACTGGAAAAAAGTCACTTAATGATATATGGCTTCTTCATTTCTAAAGTGAATATGAATGTATTTTCAATTTTAAAAAAAGGGATGGAGACTTTTAGCAACATGTTTAATAAATGTTCACTAAGGAGATTTATTTCAGACTGAGAACTAGACAAGGTCTCCTAACTTCTATTATAGGATTTTGCCTATTGTACCCCCTTTTCACACCTATCTTTGTTTAGGTGCCTCCCTAGGTTCCAGTCTCTGCTCCTTTGCAAACAAAGTAAAAGTTTTATGGAGTGGAGAGATTCAGAAATGCCTCACATCCAAAATTTAATAAGCAACCGATCATTTTCAGCAGTCTGTGCTTCCCAAATCCACCCCCAAAGATTTTTATATGGGAAAACTCATGACTGCTCTATGTGGACAGAACTCACGGAGTGATACATTTGATTGATCTTGAGTAGGACTAGAAGGCTTTATGTCCTATTAACCAAAATCATTAAAGAATAAAAAAAAAACTAAAACAAGGATAATCAAGTTTCATGCTTGACTAGGTGAATCAATGGTTATACAAGTACAGCTGATGTTCTGTACAAATGTTGCTAAGAGCCTTGCAGAATTCATTGGCCACCCAAGTGAGCAGTTTTGCTTCTATTAAATCAATAATGTCCACAATTTACTTGTGCCCCAATTTCTGATGACAGCCTCATGTCTGGAGCAGTCGCATGTCACGATTTTCAATGTTCTTTCTTCTCCAGTTTCAGGCATTTGAACCTAATGTTTTCAATACACCACTAGCAGTTATAAGAACAAAATTTGCACAAGAAATTTAAAACTCAGAAGAGTTTTTTTTTTTTTTTTGCAACAACATTTCCTAAACTCTGTTATCTCCTGGATAAAAGTCCTTGAACCACATAGGGTAGTACTTTACAAGAGTTTGTTCCTTTTCTCCCCTGCAAAAGAAGACCTGATCAGAAAGACCTGATGCAATTTTTTCTATGACAACAATCATAACAACACAAAAAACAAAAGAAAAATCTATCAATGAGTGAGAGAAAGAAGAAATATGTCAATCTAATATTGAAACTGGCTTTACAATCTCTGAAGAGCCCTTGACTCTGCCTTTGTAACAAGCACCTTTAATGGCACTGATGCACACAGAACTGTGAGAATTTCTGAGAAGTATGACTGATCAATCAATAAGTATAATTATAGAACAGTTGAAAGATTATTTGAGAATTGAAGAAACTATTGGAATCACTTCAGCTCTAGGTCATATCACAGAAGAGGCATAATAAGGAATTCAAAGTTATGGAACAAACCTACTAGGAGTGTGCACTTAAAATACATTAAAAATAAAAGAAGCCTATGCTTAAGTATTGAAGTAGGTCATGAAGATCGTGTCATATGAATTCAGTGATGATGATCTAACAGTAAACTAGCATAATTTGGAAATGGAGATGACATGATTTGAGATTGGTCTTGAAATGTGGTCAGAAGACTGCAAAGTTGTAGACAAAGACAAGATTTTCACATAGAGCAGGACAATATCGATAAGTGGAGGGAGATGCTAAAATATGTTGCTTTAGAGTAATGAGAAAATATATGAATAAATGGGAATCAAGTGACTTCTAACATGTGCCCTGCTTCTAACTCATGGTAGAAATAATTTTTGTAAAGCATAATAGTGTTCAACCTCTGAATCCAAGGTATAGTGTTTCTGCTGTGAATTCGATGGAGAAAATTTGCCTATCAAGTCCTCTCCTGTGAAATCTATCAGTTCTATTTTGGGCATAAAAAGAACTGAGAAAATGGAGACAAAACAAAATGAAGCCCGTGAGACAGCAAGCAAAATATTTGCGAGGTCAGGACAAAGTGATAAAAACAGAGCAGAGATGAAAGCAGAGATTTGTCTGCCTTGAGCTCCAGCCAGAAATCAGAGATGCATCTTGTGGGGATAGAGAGATGAAAGAAGATCACCTACAAAGTCTCACAAAGTCAAGTGTTGAAATAGGAACTAGAAAATTCATGCACTTTAATTATCTAACGTATAAAATCATATTCTCTCTCAGGATGTTGAGTTACATTGAATAATTCTTTTGATAAATCCTAGATAACTTTGAAAATCTACCAAAGATTAACAAATCCTTTGTGTGTGTGTTTTGTAAAATCAGATTAATAAAGATGCGGTCTCTTATTTTTTCATCTCCTCGAATGGAATTATTTGTTACATGAGAGAATCTTTTGGTAGCTACACCCTGATTAATCACAGCGTGTTTCATTTTTGTGAGCATGGATGGGTTTTGTCAGCTTTAATTCTATTGGATGGAGGAAGGTAGCAAGTGGGATGGGAGGTGTAAGCCAACATGGCTGAATTGAGAAAGCTCAAGAGAAGCCGGAGACAAGTAGGCTAGAGAGCCGATAAAGCAAATGTAAAGAGAGTAGAGAGAGGGTATCCTCAAAAGGTGGGGAGAGCTCCAAGTCTTTAAACCTTGTCTACCTTCAGGATCCATCATCATTCCCAAAGGCATGTAGAACTCTTCGTGAAGCTCCCCAAAGCAGAGTAGTTCTATGTTGTAGTTAGGATGCCCTTCATTCATCAATTTAGTTTGCTTTTCACATTTTGGAATGATAGAGTTTCTCATTCATTAAAATTCTACTCAACATTTCTAGAGATCTGGAATAGGATAAAGAATCTACAGTTTTTCCTTAAGTCGAAAGCTTGAATTACAATTCCCAGATGAATTTATTCCTAGTAACGTTTTCTTCAAATTGCTTCACTTTCTTAGGATATAATTTCACTTCCCAATTAGCATTCACCTTGATTGTACTTAAATGTCTCATTAAGTACTCAGTAAATGTTGCTTCAGCCTTTTCTACTTATTGCTAGAAAGAACTTCTGCTCTTTTTATTATGAACCAGGGTCCTGTACATCAGATCTTTGAGAAAGAGTTTACTAAAGGTTATATTTTCTATGGAATAGGTACATTATATATTTAAGGCTCAGGCAACACTGTTATTAGCTAATTGCCCAGGATTCATTGCCAGTCTCTTCAAACACACAATCTGTGATATTCTCTCCTTCCCTCAACCTGTTCTCTAAACTTCCATTTACTTGAAAGTATCAGTGACTATATCATTCCTCTTGGAAGGAAAATTTTTTGATGTTTATTCAATCACTATTTACTGAATTTTCACTTTTTACTTAACAATTTTCCTGGGTGCTATAGAGTATATAATTGTTAACCATATAAGAATGCTACCTTCAAAATTATGTAGGTTAGTAGGAAAAAAAAGGACACCAATATTTTGGATCAATGACTACTTAGCAGGCGAGGTTATAGATATTTATTATTCAAAGTTCTCGGTGAAGTAACTGTTATGGTGAGAATTAGGTTACATAACAAAGTTACATGATTTTTCAGGATCACAGACTCAGAGTTCTGATTATTTCTCAGGTCTATCTGACTATAAATTCTATGTTCTTTCAACTATATGATACATTTATAAAAACATAATACATGTGAAAAAGTAATTGCTTAAACAAGATGGAAAAAGATCTGAAGGGAAATAATCCAAACATTGCCCTTGTTCAAATTTTTAAACCTAGTGCCTGGCATGGTACCTACACTAAGGCTGGGAATTGATAGACGTTTGTTGGGTAAATATTCCTTCTGGATATGACAGACACGACAGGGTTTATGAAAGGCATGTGAAGGAAATAGAATTTTAGCTCGATTTTAAAGAATGGACAGACACAAATCAGGAACTGAGAGCATAGAAGGGATATCATGGAATATGGCTCAGAATGAATAAAGGCATTTTAATATGATATATTGGATTGAGTTTGAATAATAGTAAATAATTAAGTCTGATTAATGAAAGGTATGTAAAGCGATAATGAAGGCAAAATTCTTGCATTGAAGGGAAATAAATGATATGAAGTATAAAACATTTGCCTATATGTGCATAAATAGGGTAATAAATATTGTATCATCAAAAAATTAATATCCTCTAATAAGATTTTTTCATGAACTCCTTCCACAAGAGTCTTGGGTATTTCTTGGGGAAAGCAGAGCTACCATCAAAATAGTCTAGAAAGTGTAAAATTCTTCTAAGTCTTACACTCTTCCAAAAAAAAAAAAAAAAACAAAAGAGAAACTGCGACGTTTCATCACATAACATATGACCATGTGTATATGATTCATATGCTCTTGTATGATTAAATATAATAAAATATTCTCATAATATACAAGTAAATTATATTTATTTAGAAAAATCGATCATATTCATCCTATGACTTAATAGACATGGGATAAACTACTACAAAATTCAGGTGCACTATTTTTGTCTAATTAATTTTTTAGTAATGTAGTTATTTTAATTTAATATCTCTTGTTACATTGTGATATAATTGTCAGGATTTTGAACTCATTATTCAATCTGTGTGCATTTCACACCACATCTGCCACCAGAATTCTAGTGCTGATTATCACTACTATATTCACTCCTTCATTCCCTTGTTGCGCATCCTGTCACTGCCCACATTCACGCATCCTGTGAATATTTTTGTGTTCTGTCTCTCAATTTGTTTTGTTTATTTCTTGTTTGTTTCTTCATATGAGAGTGAAATCTTTCTTTCTAGCTTATTTCACTTATCATAATCACCTCCAGTATCATCCTGGTTGCTGCAAAAGGCATCATTTTATATTCTTCAACAGTAGCATAGAATTCCATTGAGTATATATTAAGGTTGTTGCTTGGCCTGACGACTGTAAATTGCGCTTATGAACATAGGAATGCATAAATTTTTCAGATTAGTGTTTTTGTATTCTTGGAGTATATGTCTAAAAGTGGGCTCTAAGGATAATTCTATTTTTTAGTTTTGAGAAATCTTCACACTGCTTTCTCACATACATAACCACCAACCATGTATTTCCATTTTCAATACAATCTTAATAAGCACTTAATTGTTGCTATACCACAATTGAGGGGTAAAAAGTGATATAAATAATAAAGCAATATAAAATTTATTTTGCAATTTTAGAGTAATTTATATTTAGATTAATAAAGGGACTATTTGAAATCATTCTTTGAATTTAGATATCAGGATTGGAAATTTTAGACTGAAGATAGCATTTTCTTATTAATATTTTATTAGTTTATCATAAAAAATAAGTTTCAGGAAAACAGACTCAAAATGTGTGTATCATACTGCACTCACCACCAAAGATAAACTTTGAGTGGTAATTTATGTTACAGTATATTCAATTTTAAGGGCCAAATTCAGAGAAATATTATCCATACCACATAGCAAAAATGCCATCTTTCAATTATTGGGGAAAAGGAATCTTATCTGCCAGGATAGCACCTTTCCTATGTGTTAATTATTTTCTAAACTCTGAGTTCTCTCTATGTTAGTTTCCTATCACTGTTGTAATACATTGCTCCATATTTCATATCTTAAAACAACACAGAATTATAATCTTACAGTCCTGGTGGTAAAAATAATATTATGGGTCTCGTAGGCTAAAATCAAGATGTCAGCAGAACTGTGCTCTATTGACGTTCTTGGGAGTTTTGTCCAGTCTTCTGAGAGGCTGCCCGTGTTCCGTGGCTCTTGGTCTCCTTGCTGTCTACACTGTCGAATCTTCTCTGTCTTTTCTCTAATCCTCTTCTCTCACTCTTATAACTATCCTTGTGTTTACATTGGCTCTAACTATAATCCAAGATAATCTTCCCAACTCAGAATCTTCAATCGCATATGCAACATCATTTTTGTTATATAAGAAAATATATTCACAGATACCAGGAATTTGAATATGAACATCTTCGGGGCCAGGACAATTGTTATACCTATCACAGTCTCAATTTTTCTGGTGGAAATATATGGCTCAGAAAGCCCCTGTGGAAAGGACGTTTTCTAACACTTCCTTTCCCTCTCTTTAAAAAAAATACTGAAATCTACTGAATTTCCTAGATTCATTTCATAGAAGTCATTAATGGAGAGTTCTAACCAAGGGAAAATCAGAGGTTCGATGATGAAACTAAAATGCTTACTATGGGGATAAAATTCAAATTATTTAACTTAGTAATTGAAAATCTTAAGAATATATAGTTCTTATATAAGACATCACAAGGCATTATACTTGTGCTTTTATATATTCTTCATATACATACATACTCTATACATATGCATCCATGTATGTATACACATGTGCAAATACAGAAAATAATTGAATACTGAATCAATTAATATATTTGCTTCTTTCCCTTTCTCCTTCTTTTCAAAATTTATCTACTAATCACATACTGGATGGCAAACACTACTCAGAGTTCAACAAAAAAGATTCTCCCTACCTTCAATTAATGTGAAATTTTAGAGAAAAGAAACCAAAGTGATAAACTGTATCTGTGCTGTAATAAGTGAAGGAAAGTACAGTTTGTATTAGCTCAGAGCAGGGAGCAATTTGCTAAATATAATAACATAACCACATATCATCTCACAAAATTCACCTTACAAAATTCTTAGAGTGTTCTAATATATAATTATATGAAAGTATAAAGATATGCACATAAATACATATATATATTTCTCACATAGACACAGCCACTACTGCTCATATCTCCATTTTTTAAATTATTATAGAGGCAGAGAAAATAACTGAATCATCTCAGATCAAAAATCTTAAAGTTGATGAAGCAGGATTTAAAATGTACTACCTGATCATTCATTTATTATTCCATCTTCTCTTGCAAAATAAAAATAAGATATAAAAATATGAAAAAACAATACTATAATGGAAAAAATGCTGATGTTTAAATCTCAGAGAATATAGTAATGAAAAAAATGATGCTTCCCTGCAACCAATTGTAAGTTCAAAGCTGATTCAGTTCAATATTTGAAAGATCAGTCAACTCTTTCAATGCAGAGACGATATAAACCTTGAAATTCATTTTCAGTATAGACCTGCTATTAGAGAATACTATAAAAGTATTAATTTTCTTAGTAATAATAGTATATGATGATATATGGGTATGTTATTATTTTTAGGAGATTTCTGTTGAAATATATGTTGAAAAGTCCTGGTGTCTGGAAATTACTTTCAAAAGGTTTGGAGAAAAAACAGAAAGAGATAGAGAGATAAAGCAAACATGAGGACATGTTAAAGTAGACCATAAACTCGCCAACATCCAAAACATTAAAATTTAGTATTAATTTTAAAACAATCCTCTTTTTCTATTTCCCTATATTATCTCACATTGCTGAAAGAAGGAGCAATTAAGCACTACAAACATATCAATATCTTTGGTGAGAATGATGCGATGTGGACCCCAAGGTATGACCTCAGGAGTCTAGATCTAGGCATTTCTCTAGCAGAAGAGAAGAGGGAAACTCCTTGCCCTTATTTTTCAGATTTCCATAATTGTTCCTTTGTAGTAATTCTATCCTTTAAAACAAATGACAAATAACTTACAAAAGATTATATGCACACACACACATACACATACATATTCTAGCACACATGAGTTATATAGAGTGAAGAGGAACAAACTAGTATCTGGACACAAGGGAAGATAAGCTAGAAGACATATATCCATATTCCCTGTGCTGTCACCTCTTTTTTACATTTTTACTGAAAATTTCTATCACTGAAAATAATAATAACCCTTGACTAACATTGCTTACTTCTCTGTTGTCAAGGGCTACTCTTCCAAACGCTAAATGAAGTGGTGAAAAATATAATTCAAAAGATTTAGAACCAATGTTAGGCATGATAGAGTATAAGACAGACACAAACATCACTTTCAGAATGTATTATAGAATAAGTTTACTTCTAGACATCTGGGATAAACAGTCACTATTCTACTTTCTTTTTTGAGAGAAATATGATTTTTCAAAGATTTCCTTTTTACAGATAACAATTACAGACAACACTATATAAGTTTTATATGTATTGGTGTATTCTTCATTAAATACATATTACACTCACTAAAATTTTTATATTCTTCCACCACTGTCCATTTGGTCCCTACTAGCCTTTGTTCTCACACCTGACCCCCTTCCTCTCTAGTAACCTCACTTCTAATGTCAGATTTCAAGGGTTAATTTTTGTTTTGTTTATTCTTTTTGTTTCTCAAAGACTAACTTTTTATTGGTCGATTAATTTAAGAATTATTTTGACCCATTGGACTACAATTGTAGTACTAAATTATATTACAATAGTTCACATGGTTAGAGTTTTTATTATTTTTCTAGAGTTCTAGAAAATGAAAATTTTAGAAAAAAATCACAGCTGTGTAAAACATTCTGGCATAGTTTACATAAGACAGTGTACTTAGAGTGCCCCACAAATTTTGAGTAAAGGAATAAGTTATAGTTGATGAGGAAACCTACCCAATGGTCTTCACTTTCCTTCTAAATTGCAATTTTTTTCCTTAAACATTGGAGACCTTATAGCACAGGGATTAATAGCTGTGAGGTCGGACTGTTTGGTTTTGAATTGCAAATCTGCTATTTACTAGCTAGCTGTGTGACGTTATTAAACCTCACCTAGTTTATGGGAATGCTGTGAAATTTTTAAAAAGTTAAAGACTGTGTCTAAAGTATTCACAACAGTGAATGATAAATTAAAATTACCTAGTGAATTTTGAGGACTCTTACTGACCAGTGATTTGCAGAGGTATCTGACTATATTGCTCCAGAATGCCAAGGGTCAACTATTTATGTAGTAAAGACACATAGAGTAACAATAGGCTCTAGATTTCATAACAGCTAATCATTGTAAGTGATTTTACAATGGTCATACCATGGTATCTTTGAAAATAATCACAATATAAACAAAAACCATACAAATGCTATTGTAAGTCTTCCTAAATTATGACTAC
The DNA here is from genome assembly GCA_004363575.1 of Solenodon paradoxus. Lineage (NCBI taxonomy): Eukaryota > Metazoa > Chordata > Mammalia > Eulipotyphla > Solenodontidae > Solenodon > Solenodon paradoxus. The sequence continues at coordinate 844,547 of RJWH01000356.1, read as the reverse complement.
CAAGACAAGTCCCCAAACTATTTTTGAGTTCTTTAAGTTCTTAGAATTCTATTCAGTATAAATCTGAACAACTATTAAAGTTTACTGTTGCTGCTACAATAAACTCACAAATGTTTCAGCTTGTATTAGAAATGTATTCTGAGTTCTAAGGCAAGAAATTAAAATTGTATTGGTATAAATAAGGTCAAGGTGTGGGTAGGGTTGATGCCTCCCCAGGATCCAAGAAAGAATTAATTCCATCACTTTTTCTAGTTTTTTAGTGATTGATAGCATGCCTTGGCTTGTGGTCACATAATTCCAATATCTTGCACCCATAATCTTTTCTAATACTTTTTATATAGACAAATTTCTTTCTATCCTCTTTATAAGAACACTTTGTCATCCACCCAGATGATTCAGGATAATAGGTTCATCTAAAAAAATCTCAATTTAATCCCAACTGCAAAGTCCCTTTTACCCTACACTATGAAGCCACATTCACAGGCTCCAAAATTATAAACTGGATATTTTAGGAGGGTATTATTCAGTCTACCACAACCTTGATTAATTGATAAGAGTCAGCATATGAGACTCAGCAGTAATTTATTTGATGGAGTCAAGGTGACTAATTTGAGTAAAAGAGTATAAAGAATGACTGATGTTTCCCACAGCATCTGCTAAAGCTATTCCCTGTTGTGAACACTAATCTTCATTATCCAAGCAGATGATTTATAAGAACATAAATTTATCTTCAAAATTCATCAATGTAAAATTCAAAAAATAAAATATTTAGTTTTATACAGGTGTTAAAATAACTGACAGAATAATTTATCTCCTCAACTGGGTGGTGGAAGAATGCAGAGAAAAATTTCTAATATATAGAGAAATACTACCCTATTTCCTCAACCACATATGGAATGATTAATAAGACCTCAATATAACTATTATAGAATAAAAGTATAACAACCATATTAGACTGGAGGTAATTTGATTTTGTGGTACAACCTTTAGATAAGACCCTTGATTTGAGCACAAGGGGAAGGGAAATTTTTCTTTTATATGTACTCAAAATTCACAATTGAGCATTTTCAGGTGTTAAAGTATGTGATAAATGATAAATGAGTTTATATACCTACCTTTATTAAATGAAGAGGAAAAGAATACCAGATGATTTCTTGATGATGACTCTAGGTTGGAGTTCATTGCTTTCAGTATTGACAACTTAGCCCACTTGAATTGAAACAAGTCAATAAGAAAGAAAATTTGATAGATATTTACTAATAATTCTTTGAATGGGGACGAGAGTGGGCTCTCTGAAGTCAAATTTTTTTTAATATTTCACAATATTTATCCACCTCAGAATGGCTCTATGAGCTATGGGATGAAAGACCTAGAAGTCACTATTTTGATGCTGACTCTACTGAAATTAATTGGACCACAGTGAGAACTGAATTCAAGTTGTAACAATCACCTGTCTTACATAGAAATTTGAAAACTCCTGTGAGGTTTTAAGAAATAAAGTCTTTGTACATGTTCCAACATATCTGGACTGGCAGCATGTACATTTTTAGAGCTGAGAAGCAGCAGTGAGAATTGGTCTGGAAAGATAAAAGATACTTGGAAAACACAATTTTTCCTCTTTCTAATGCTCATTAAAACTTAAAACATATTATTTAACAATCCACATAATTCTTGGTATCTGCCACATTTTAGTGAGATTAATATTAAGAGATCTTCAGAGGTTACTGACAGTACAAGTGGCTGGAGATTATACTCAATTCTAACTTACTAATGTGCTTCATCACTGTCTACTAAGTCTTCAGTGTCATGATGGTTCTCGGAAACTGTGACTTTAGGCAAAATGATGAATAATGAAAGCAGGTCCCTGAATGTTGTTACATGTAACTTCTGTCAGGATTTAATTGTTCTTATTAACATTATAATGAAACAATGTTGAATAAAAAATCTTTTATTGAGGAACTATTGTATTACACTTCTTTAAAACTAATAAAAATAAGATTCAGAGAAAAGGGAGCCCTTTTACGCTGTTGTTGGAAGTGCAAATTGATGCCAACCTTATGTAAAACACTATGGAGTTACCTCAAAAATTTAAGAATGGAAATCCCACACGATTCCATCATCCCACTTTTGAGTATTCACCCAAAAGACACAAAGATTAATTCACAGAGATATCTGGACAACCATGTTTATTGCAGCATTGTTTATATAGCCAAGAATTGAAAACTACCCTGGGCTAATCATCAGATGGTAGAGAAGATGTGGTATATCTACACAACGGAATATTACACAGTCCTTAAAAAAAAAAATGAAACCTGTCATCTGCTGCAACAGCCTGGATGGAACTAGAGGGTATTATATTAAGTGAAATAAGTCAGAAGGAAAAAGACAAATACTTATTGATCTCACTCATATGTGGAATATAGAGAAATAAAGTAAAGGAACAAACTAAACAAAAAACTACCCTTGAACTGAGTACTCAATAGAACTGAGTACAGGTAGGGAATGGGACTGAGGGTGGAGAAAAGCATTGGTAGGGTTCAGTGAAGAATGTTGAAGAATTTCTGAAAATTTTGTTGTGGGCAGGGTGTGTTGTAATATACATATTTGAGGAATGAGGAAACTGCATATATGGGTTTGTATTATTTTATAAATCAAAGTCACCTCAATAAATATCAAACTAAACAAATAAAATTGGTGGAGTAGTGGTATGGTGTAGTCCACACACATTCCAAGGTCCTGGGTTTAAAAACCAGGGCCAATGAAAACAATCAAGATGAACAAAGATGAACAAATTCAATATACCCCCTCTTTTTGTTTAGAAGATTTCTGATTATTTATAAGTAAAATAAAGTGCTCCTTCCTCCTCTTCTTGCTAGTCTGCCTCTGTACACATTCATTCTTGCCTGCAATTTCCTTTAAAAAATTAATTAAAAAAAAACACATAAAAATAGATTCCCTACCAGATTTCTCTAATTACTACACATGAACCTCTTTCTAATCTTTCAGGTAACAACTAGGGTAGAGCAAGCACATTCTGCGAAATAATTGTGCTGATTTCAAGATAAATGACTAGATGTGAAGGTTAAGGAGACAGTAAAAAACGAAAAAGCAGAAAGAAATAAAAAGGTTGTGCTTCTAAACAGGGCCAAATGATATTGGAGACACAAGTCATCAGCAGTCGTCCCAGCTTTTCAGCCATGTCCCTGACTCTAGAGGTCTACATTAGGTCACTTCAGAGTGAGACATTCTTCTATTCCCGGGTCATGAATGGCTATTTTGTGGCATCTAATTTTCTTTTCACCCTTCAGATCAGTTGACATTTGCTTCAACCTGATGTCTCTGGCATCACTAACATATGTGATCACATGCCTTCTTTATGCTCAGGAGATTACATATCATCCTATGTTTGTTATTGCCGTTTTTATTCCTTTTCATTACTTTCACATTCTTTTCTCTTCTTTCTCCCTCCCTCCTACCTTTATTTTCCACATGAGTGAAATCAGATGACATTTGTCTTTCTACTTCTGACTTATTTCACTTAGAAAAATACCCTCAAGTTCTATCCATATTGTCACAAATAGCACTATTTCATGTTTTTTCTTATAGCTGAGTAGTATATACAGTATATATATATATATATATACAATATAATAAATATAAATATTTATAATATATTTATTATATTGTATATATGTATTTGGTTGAATTGGTCTTACTTAATTCAATATATGTTACCTTTGTTGGGCATCCATTCTACCAAATGCTTAATAATTGTAAGAGTTCTCTTCCATCTTTCCTTATATTTCCAAGGATACTTAAAGAGAGATGTGTCCATGGGCAAGGGTACTTTTCCTTCATCCAATTACATTTCCTTCACATAATTTCTAGACCAGTTGTTGAACAAGAAATCCTTTCGGACCTGCCCTGGTGTTTAGGCCCACCACCACCTGGTCAGGAGTAGTCCACATGCATTCTGAAGACTCAGGTTCCTGCTCCAGGGCTGGTGGAACAATCAAGATGAACAACAAAATCAAATAAATGAAAGTTTCTTTGTCCTCCTTTTTCCTGCTTGCCTACCAGCTCATCTTCATTCCTGCCTGAATCTTTCCTTAAAAAAAGATACAAAAAAATAAATCCTTTCTGAGCATGAGCATTCTGATCTTCATGTCAGTCAAGTAACAACAAATAGCAATTTCTAAGAAGTTTATTTATTGGTTTTTGAGTCTGGAAGTTCTTATTTCATTACAGCCTCCAAAGAACTGGAGATATACTGAGCATCATAAAGGATCACCTTCATGATTTCACCTTCTGTGTGCTGATGATACCACCTGTGTTAGCATAGTTTTCTGACCATTAGAAACCAGAGCTAAGGAGGAAAGATTTAGTTTTAAGAGGAGAAACCAGTAGGCCATTGCTTCCTGTGTGTGTGAGAGAAGTATAGAATGTGTCATCAAATGAATGTGTCCAAAAATACCTTTATATTTTGTGAAGAGGTTAATTATCTAAGTTATCTATTACCTGGGTTATATGACTGTATTTGAGGATGTAGAGAAAGTCAGAGGAAATGAAGAGGCCAACTGAGGACAGAGAAGGGAGAGAGATCGGCAGCTGTTTCCTTGAGAGCTACAATATGTGAAATGATGTCTATAAAAGAAGTCATAAACCAACCACTGAAAGTTAAATACGTGACGTTTATTGAAAAATGCATCTCTGTAAAACTTTTCTCAGTTTCCACCACATTTTAATATTGCTAAATAAAACAAAGTGGAACACATTCACTTTGGAGGCTTCACTATAAATATTGGTCTTTGCCTACTTGAACTTTCATCCAGAAATCTCAAATATCATGCTTGGTTTAGTTAAAACCTTGCTAGGTCCTATTTATGGAGGTCAAAACCTGGACTGTTTTATTGCTTATGCAATTAAGGCCAAGGGAACTATTTCTCTGCAAAGGATAAGGAGGTAAAGAGCATTCCCTATGGTTCCTCAAACTTTTCTGCATATAGGTCCCTGGTCCTCATTTTAACCACATTACTCTTCCATTATTCAAAACTATATTACCCAAGACTATATCCTATATGGCTATCTTATCTGTGACAAAAATCCAACAAAATTAGTTTTAAAAAGATAAAATTTAAAAACCACAGAGGAGTTACGCAACACATGTGTATGCTATACATGTCTATGCATCACATTTGGATAGTAGTTTTCTTCAGAAGAGAGACTATATTACCCCTTCTTTGTCAGCACTAGTATGAGATCTGCAGTGTCTGTGCTGGTGAGTTGCTAGCTCTACATCTGTACCTCTGAAAGTCTAGCTGATTCTGATATACAAGTTCTACTCCAATTGTCATTTCCATTCTGTACCACGACAATCAGAGCAATTATGATTATAAATGCACACCTTCAGTATTTCTTTCTTCACAATGAATAAAAATGTAGAGCTCTCTGCTTTTATTTCCAAATGTGTTAACCTAAAATGTTTGGAAATTGATTAAATGTATGCAAGCAATACAGCATATGGAAATAATTTCCAGAAGTTTCCCTGATAACTGTGATCTCTGAAAATCTTTGAGAAATAGCATAAAAGAGGGTGATGGGTAGAGTAAAATTAATAGGCAGGTGGGTACCTGTCACAAACTCCCAGACAGGTATCTGCAGGTTAATATCCTCTCTCTGAGTGGTGCTAACAGCAGAAGGACCAGGTCTACATTGGATAAAGAAATACAAATAGCAATCATGTTTGAGTCATCATTGGATATATTTGTTTCATAGAAAAACAATAGTCACGTGTGTCTTTTAAACTTTATTTTCATTTTTTGGTCCATAACCTATTTTATTTTGCTCATGCTATGCTTTTATATCACACACCTTTTTCATTATTTAATTGTGATCAGCTCATTTGTTCATAATGCATTTGTATTTTTACATACAGATTACTAAGACTAAGTATTAGTGATATTGAGTCAGTTAAATATTCACCGTCATGGAAGATTCATAGTACAGAAAATGTGTGAGCTGGTAGTTTCTCAGTGAGAAAAGTTTAAAGCACCTCTAAGGAAAACATTTAAAAATTTTAAGCCCCAAACATGGAAAATTTAGCATTAATAGTTTCTTGGTCTATTGTCATGGGATGGATAAGATACAAAAGATTAGTTTTATTGAGCAGTGTAAGTCAAATGGGGGGCAGAGGGTGACAAAGAATTGAAAAAAAAATCTTTGTGGTAACTTTACATTTTCAAAAAGGACTGTAAAACGACCTTCATTGTGATTATTATTAGGTCCATGTGGGAATAAGAGTAACATTTGGATAAGGAGCATGGACTTGGAAATCAGAAAGACCTGACATTGATAACATATTCAATCACATCCTTCCTTTGTTAAGTTGGTAAACATTTCTCAATACTTCACTTTTTTTAATCCATAAAACTAGGATATTCATAAAAGCTGTGTTATTAGGCAACTGGAGAGTTAGAGATAATGAATGGAAAGTGTTAATCACTATGTCTGACACATAATAAGCCCTAAATAAATGATAATATTCATGATAATGTTAGATATGTCACCTCAATATGTCCTCTCCCTCAATAATTTTTAAGAAAATATAAATTTCACATACGCTTTCTAAGAACAAAAAATATTACAACTCTATCAAGTCTTTCCAATTCCATTTTTAAAAAGACAATGAATTGCATAGTGGCATAAAGTTCCAGGTGCAACATGTATCAGAATAGGGAGAAAGCAAAGTGATGTATCAGAGATGTCAAAATTGAGGGTCACAGAGCTGTTCATCAGCTTTTTTGACACTAGATCATTTTTTTTCTGAGAGCTGCATGAAAAAGCCACAAAGTTTCTGCTTCTTTTATTCCTAATCTCTGTGAATTATGTTTGATAAGGTTAATCCCAAGATAACATAGTGGAATCTAGTAGGCCAGAAACAGTTAGGACAAAGGAGAATAGTACCATGCGAAAGGACTCCATGGCTTTGCACACTATTATGAACAAAGAGTGAGGAATGACCAAGATGGCTTTCCCCTTCCCCTTAGTTTGACTCAAATTCAGACAATTATCTTCCTGAATATGAACTCCCCATCTCCCTTTTCTTAGAGGATTTTACTGTAGAAATCTTGTAGTTGTAAAATCATTCTCTTCTCCTTTGAGATGAACCTTTGCTACAATACAGGAACATCTTTCTTGAGGATCTAGGAGTCATCCTTTGACATGGAACCATTAAACAAGATGGGATCTCTATCTCGCAGTTTCTCTGGAGGTGTGGGAGCCTAACTTGGATAAATACTTTTAGGGAACACACAGGACTTAATCACATTGACAAACTTCCCTCAACATCCTCCAGAACTTTCCTGCTTGCTCACTGCAGTGCTAAAGAAAATGTCCCATCTTTTGTTTTTAAATAATTGAGTTCAGTCTCTCTCTGATACTGTAAGAGATCTGAACAAAATTTTCCTTGCTTGTTTAACTGGTCTGTGAAAATTTTCTTTCACAAGGATACTCTGTATGAGTTTCTTATGTGATAGTCAAAGCATTCATATATAATCTTCTGACAATGGAAAAGTCAGAATGATTGTTGCAGTGATTGTATATGATCATGATTAATGGTAGTATATGTGATGCACTGGAATGAGAAGATGCCGGGAAGAAAGCTCAACAAACTCATTGCTACAATTCAGCTACACAGAGAATTAAGAAAAAGGAGATGAGTGAAGGAAATAACAGTGGAAATCATCCAAAAAATCACTTCAAGGACAGAAATGACTGTCTTGTTTGTATATGTGGGCAGAGTGAATACAAGGTCTACCACGCAGTGAAGGTTTCATCCACCAAATAAAAAAAACATTTTAGTGTCTAATAGTCATTATATTAGATGTCCTAAAACTTGCCATTATGGCGTCACATACTGATTTCCAACAACTTTCAATATGCCAGAAAGGAATGTCAAGAACAATTATGAGACCTATACTCCATATGAAAGGTTCATAAGTCATTTTTTGTATCATTAATTATATGGAGGGTATATACAGGCTACACAGGAAAAATTACATAGGCTTATGGCTGAAGCAATTGATTTTAGATAGTCTATTAGTCCAATATCAATTCATAATATATCATTTAGAAATTTATAATTTAGAGAACCCATGTTTTTAGCATCATTGCAAAAAGTTGATATGGTTTATTTGATGCACTGATCAAGAGAGACCTTTCTAAAATATGACACAGAAAACAAAGATAGTCTATAGAAGTCCCCTATGAATCCACTGTCATACTGAAGCAATATAAAATGATGGGACATTCTAGCCAAATTCTAGGTCATACAAGCTGATTATCTGTCATATTAAATTAATCTTCAACCTATATTTCTTTTCATTTGACAATATCACTTCCAACTCATATTCAATGAAATGCTCTTTTCTAAGTTTTCCTGTTGTAAGAGATACTATTGTCCTGAGTCTAGAGTATTCTATCTTTCTATTTTTGTGCCAATAATATTCCACTAGAATGAAAGCTAATTACTCATCGAAGCTCATTCTGAATTTGTCAAGAGCAGCTGCAACGTTCCAATTTGCCCACACTCTCAGATTTTATTGACATGTAGGGGTATAGATACTGCATCCTGACACTGGAGAAGCTCTGAGGGAAGAGTAAAAAGCATAGTGGCGCGAGGTCTGAGGGAGGTACTCTCAGGTTGCATCAGCAGGAGCTAGTCACCATAGTGGTCACCAATGCTGTGGAAATAAGACAAAGTAGCAGACAAAAGTTTAAAGAAGAGAATCCTTCACCCATCCATTTTTATGACATCACATTTTACAATATCTTCTACTGACAAAACGAATTCTGGAGTTTCACCAACAGGAGAGAGAGCCATTTTAGAATATATCGAACCACTTATTACTAATCCAGATTTAATTTTTGCACAGGAAGTCATGCTTAGAGCACAGCTGCTATCTAGACAAGAGCATCGATAAAATACAAATTAATAGTGCAACAGGCTAATAGGCAAATGCTAGCATTCCTTTTGAAACGATAATTATCTTATCCATATTTATTCTTATTTTCCGAAAAATTGTTGTTCTCCATAAGTTTGGGAGAATAAAAGCAACAGAAATGAAGGAGGAAAAAGTGATAGATGCTTAGAAATTAGGTGCCTCATCATGGGTTATAAACTCGCACCTTTTTGTGGTCTGTGCACCATTGATGAGCTTGCAGCATTCTAGATGTCTTTAATTTATGATGAAACAGTTTTATTTCTTTCAGCAACAGCAGATATAATTTCCTTATCTATCATTAGAATAGTTTAATACCTTTGCAAATCCACACATCATAAAGCAGAATGCGATTTTTATATCTAATCCAATCACTCACTGTTCCTGTTCCAGGGAAGAAGAAACTATTTTCTGTTGAATCCAAAGTTAAGGCTGCTATTCTCATGATCTATCACAATTAGAAAGGGAAGATAAAAATAATAGGCTTCTATTGCTACCATTTCTTTAGAGTTGTTATTAGGGATATTGTTATGCTTGGGAAAAGTCAGACACACAAATTGAAATGCTGAATGTTTAATAGTGAAAAATCAGCAATGTTGACTCTTGGCAATGGGGAGATGATTTCCTTACTAAATACATGAGCAATGTCAGAAGATGTTCCCTTCGTCCTTTCATCCCTTAACCCTTTCTCTGTGGCAAAACCTCTCCTTATCAAAGTACATAGACTGATTTTGAAATCTCAGGATGAAGCTAACGATGTTTTCAATAATTGTTAAAATTAAATAAAGTATAAATTGTTAAGGTCTATTCCAAGAAAAACATCTAAGAATTATTTGGTTACCACAAGAAAGGATCTTCCTGTTTTTCCTGAGGTCATCTTGGGTCCCTTTCATGACTGGGAATTACCTCTTCTAACAGTGATTTTGTCACTACATAATTAGTATCTCAAGATACCAAGATTAGAGAAAGACAGAAATTACACAGTAATATTTCATAGGAAAAAAAAGATGTCTTTCTTAATCTTCCAGGGCATTTTTAAAACATACTGAAACAGAATATTTGATAATTCTTTTAGTTATGCCACTGGCTATAAATATTAGGCACATATTCTATCTGGCCTTATCAAACTACAGGAATGATGTTCCCCTTTAAGAACACCTGTGTGGTGTATCACTGAAATATGGAAGGTCACTGGTGGATCCCTGCCATCCTGGTCTCAGGAAGGATCTATGGCAAAAAACAATGAGCTGAATTCCCCCTTTACAGCCATCCCCTACCCTGCAGACATGCATATTTAGATATTTTTAATGGGGGGGGTAATAAAACAGCATTTCCCTCTTAAAAGAAAAAAATATTTCAGACAAAAGGTTTAATTATGCAAAATGTAGATTTTGAGAAAGAACAGTTGAAAGGCTTGAACTGTTTGTGCTGAAGGGCTATTATGCTTTAGCAATCAAGACAGCATTGGCCTAAAGACAGAGCAATTTCAAAGAGACAGTCCAGAGATAGGCTCATGCATTTGGGGAAAAGTGATTTTTGACAGAGGTTCCCATGCAATTCAGTGTGAAAAGGAGAATTTTTTATCTCAACAGAAGATGCTGGGACAGTCCAACCATATTAAAAACAAAGTGATTTGTAACCACAAAATACACAACAATTAGCATTGTGCAGAGTCCTAGGATCATGGGGGCAGCTGGCAGTGAAGCCCTGAGGAGTACATTTAAAAATTAAGTAAGAAGATCTATTCCTTTTTCCTCTTTGCCTTAACTTAGTGTCTATTCTCCTATTTTAAGATTATTTGTCTTTTTTCTGCAATGTTGAATTTGCTGCTTAGTCAACCACACATTTTTAATTTCATTTCTTTTTTTACTATTCAGGTCTAGAAATTCTACTTTATTTTTCAATTTCCATCTCAACATTATATTTACTTTTAATCTTAAATGTGAATACATATACTTATAAATTTAATACATGCTAATTATATATATGCATTTACATATATAGCACATTTATGCACACACTTACTCAAAGTATTGGCTACTAATTCAGACATCATTGTGATTTTTTATATCCTACTGACTGATTTTACTTCTGATTTTGAGTCACATTTCTTCTTTCCTTGGGTACCTAGCAATTTTCAATAAAATTAGGACTAGCACATTGTAATTGTTACATTGTCAAATGTATTTTTGGTTTTACTTTTTTAAAAAAGATTTTTATTTGAAAGTAGTCAGTTTATATGCAGATTTGCTTAATACTTTGAAGTGTGTGCTCAAACTTTGTTAGGGTAGGTGTAGAAAAGCCTTTATTCTGGGACAATCTGAAACCTCCTCCTGGAGTAAGGAATTTTAAGGTCATTCTCCAAATGTTCTGGGTGTTTAAGGTCAAACTCCTTGTTTGTCCAGACATCAGAAACTTCCCAATCCTCCTCATTCCTGTAATTGGTTGAGAATTCTCAGGTCATAGTTTTTTCTACATATTTTTCCACCTGACTCATACTTTGCATAGGTGGAATGTTTATTATTAGTAAGTCACATATTCAAGGGATCATTCATCTTACAGTTTTCTGAAGTCCTTTTTTGAATAGTTTATTCTTATATTCTATTTTCTCTTAGACTCACAATACCCACTCTATATCCTCAATCTTGAATTTCTATTTCTTTAGCCTAGTTTCTCTTTTCTCTGTCTCCTTAGCTCAAAGGTCAGCCGATATCTTCAGGAAGAAAGGCAGAATGATCATAGAGCTCACTTTCTTTCTCTTTCTTACTTTTTCTGTCTTTACCTTTCATTTTTTCTCTCTTTTTTTTTATTCTTTCTTTATTTCTTCCTTTCTGTCTTTCTCTTTTTTTCTTTGATGATATATTGCTCTGTGACATCTTTTTCCAACATCTAAAATTTTCTTATTCATCTGACAGCTTTCTGGTTGTTTATATCAAAGAGCTAATTCATCAACTATTATGGACAAAACAGAAATCAAAGTTAAATAGCAAATTAGGATTTTATAAAATTATTTGGAAGCTATCCCATATAACAGGGGAGTATATCCTATTCTCATCCTACCCTAACTCATATTCTGGAGCCACTCTGTCTGGGTTTGAACTATGCTTCCTTGCTCTTGCTCAGTACGGGCAGGTCAATGAAACTCTCATTCCCCTATTGCTGCTTCTTTTTATCTGCTTACTTTTTAAGTAATGATAAGAGTACGTACCTCATAGGACTATTCTGAACATCAAATAAGCTAGTATGTGCAAAATATATAGACTAGTCACTAACACATAAGTACTATTTAATTCATCTGATTACTATTCATTTTAGGCTTTCTAACCCTAACCTTTAGTCTTCATTAACTTTTATCATTTATCTCCTCCTTATAGATAATGCCTCTGTTGTCTTTGTTAACGAAACACTTGGATTTGAATAATTGCTCTAATTTTAGGGGAAAAAAGGTTGGATACTCATCTGAAGGATTTCTGGGTGAAAAAAATGTGTTTTTCCAGGTAGAATGGTCCCATTCTGGTTCAGCACAGATTTTGAGGAAATTTATCAGTTTACTTTTCTTAGGGTAAGGTACATAACTAAATCTGATGCTTTATTCAAACATCATTTACCCAGAAAATAATTATCTTCTCTTTTTTGACAACACATTATCCTGTCTTTCAAATGAAGTCATAGTTTACCCTAAATGTGAAAATTTAAATGCTTATATGAAAGCTCTGAAAATTTAAATCATCCAAAAGAAGGTATATAATTAGAATTTCTCATCTTTTGCTCCATTCCACACCACCAACACACTGACATATGATTAAATTTACCTTTATGTCCCTTAACTTTTGCATGCTTAAATATACTGGTTTTTCAATGTTGGTCTCTTGAAGAATTTTTCCTCTGGAAAACAATTGCTAGTTCGTTAAATCTTTTGATAATGAACCTAGAAATAGTCTGGAAGATTTGTAATTATAGCCTAAGCTCTACTACACTAAAACTTCCTGAAATTACAATGCAATTAAGTAAGCTTAAACATAATAGAAGGCGAATATTTAAAAGCTCTAACAGCTTTTAAAGAGAATTTTTAAATACACTTTTACTTTAGAAATTAAACTACTTGGGTCAGCTATAAGGAGATTAAAGCTATATTTAAATATATTTAAATTAAAATGTGGTTATAAGGTATAACAGTCACTTAGAAAATCTCATCTGGCTCAGAAAATCTAATGGAAGTAAATGTCTTCTGAATATTTAGGCATGGTGTATGGCATCTATATTATGCTGGAGGAAAAATAACAATGTTTGCTGCTCAATGAGAATATCAAAATTGATTTAAGCTTCATTTCATTGCAGCAAAAATTTATCACACTCATCATAACTAAGAGTTTAATTTCCTAATAAGCTTCATATTAGCATTCAAAAAACTATTTGCCTTCCATACCAAGTATATTTTCAAGTCATTTAAGCAGTTTTTTTACAAAATAAGTTGAAGCCCATGCTGAACATGAAATTGCTGAAGACATTTCAATTAGAAGAGTTTGAAAAAAATTCAATTTTTCACAAAGAATTAAAATAATAATAAGATATAATGGGCTTCTGATCACCAGTACAACATAACAGGTTTACTCATTGCCACTCTTTTCAAAAACCTAGCAAAATGTTATAAAAACCAGAAACACAGAAAAATCAATTATTTTTCTCAGGTCAGGCAGAAAAGGGAGATCTTAGGGAAAACTATGCCCCTCATCCCCACCCCAAATTGAAGACATAGAGATACGGAGAATCATAACTGGAGCAGAAAATGCTGTCAGAACCAGTGACTGGGTAGGGAAACCTGAATTATAATTTACTAGTTGCTGGAGGCTCCATATGGGGTATTCTGAGTTTAAAACTTGAGGTGAATCTAGTAATAATGGGGCCTCCACAATTTTTTGAGTTTTACCTATGAGAAGTTACCAGTTATTCACAGTAAATATCAGAGGGACAACTCTTGTTTCAGCAAGAGTAGGGGGAAAGGAACCACTTTGAAATACTTCAGAGAATTCTGTAATTCTTTACAATACTCTCAGGAAAAACTATTTCACTCGAGCCTAGGCTGCTGGGGTTTTCTCAGAGATTAACCTACCTGGGACTATACACAACTCTTATCAACTCTAACTTTTACTTGAAGGAAGAGAATTAATCAAGTTCACTGCTTCTAATTTCCACCTAGAAGAAGAAAATAGACAATGCCCATCTCTCCAGTTATTCTTCCTACAGAATAGGAGTAGGGGCTGAGAACGGCGCTGGTGAAGTTAAGTCTAGGGACAAAGGTTCTCTGAAAGTTTATGACTATAGTCTTTAGTATACTTCACTCACACTCCCTACTACATTTCTAAAGTCCTATTTACTTCAGTTGTTTGTACCCAACATATGTTTATCATTCAACAAAATAATGTAATATATCACTGTTGTAGTGAGTAAAGGGTTTCTTGAGTTCTATGAGCCATTCTAGCAAATTAATCAAACCTGAGGAGAGTGTCCTAGGAACCTCTGAGGTTTTAACTTGAGTCATTTACCCATGGAAACTAAAGCTATCTTTTGGTAAATAGTCACAGAATTGAGTGGAATTCTCTAACATCCTGCCAGTACGCAAGAATTGCTTTGTTGATGTGGAGAGACCTCCGTATGCCCATTTGTATTGAATCCATACATCAACAAAATAATAAAAGACAAAATAAATTTTGAAGAGACTGAACAAGTGTTGGGTTCAGACATGGCAGACATATTGTACTTATCAGAACAGTAATGTATAAAGACTATGATTCATATGCAAATGGCATTAGGAGAAAAAGTAGATAAGATGCAATAACAGACAGTAACATCCTATGGAAGAATCAAAAAGAAATGTTAGAGATCAAAAATGCTTAGGAGTCCGTAAGTAGAGCAACATAAATATAGTCAAATGAACTTTCACCAAGGAGAAAAGGCAAGACAAGGGGCCGAAGACGTTTTTTTCAATCAAAGATGCTAAAGCAGTTGGTAAACATCAGAAGAAAATCTCTTGTTTTCAGCAGGGGAAGGGGAAAAGGAGCCAATTTGAAGCACCTCAGATAATTCTGTTCTTCTTAACAAGACTTATTCTGAGGAAAAACTATGAAAGCAAAAAACTGAATCTTGATATTAATCTGACACCCTTTACAGAAATTAATTTAAAATGTCAAAGATTAAATGCAAAATGTAAATCTATAGAAGTCATAAAAGATAATATCAGCAAAAACTTAGATGACCTTGGGCATGATGATCATTTTTTTTTTTGATGGTTGAATAAAGAAATCATTGTTCTTATGCCCAAAGATGTTGATTAACAGTGGTCTACAACTCAATAGCTGTTGTGTGACTGTAGACTGTAGATGTAGTTACAGGGGAGATACCTTCTCATATAACTCATCACAAGTTCTCCTTTTCTGAGCTCATTTTGATAGTCAGGTGTAGTCTCCCCGAAACCTCTGACTGTCTACTCAGGTTGGAGCTTTGGTTGGACCAACGGTGAGGATTCCTTATCCTTGATTCATATTTCCCTTCTAGACTTTCATCTCTTCAGCAACCTCTTGGGACTGGTTTCATGCCAAACAGCTCTGGGGGAGAACACCAACATTCATATTCAACATAGCTTTGCATGTTTGCTATGGCAATTTCTCAGAAAATGAGAAAGAAAAATTTTGTGTCTTCTTTTATAATTCACACAAAAATGAGTAAGGATGATTTTTAGCCAGTATGTGATTAAGATTAAAGTATATTTTAATTTAATCTAATCTAGAAAGATTGGACCCTAAAGGACTTTTAGCATTATCAAATCTAACTACCTGATTTTACAGATGAATAAATTAAGAACCAAATAGTGAAGGAGAATTCTCAGGATCATAAATCAAGTTAGAGACAGAACTAGAACTCAAGCTTGCCTGATACACTTTTATGATCTTTCTGCTACACAGAGCTTCTCTGATAGATGCCTATTCAAAAAATTAAAATATATCTTGATTCATATAACACAAATACATAACAGTGGATGACAGGCATAATTAATTATATTTTGTGACAAGAGACCAATGTAGGGATTTTTTTTTTTTTAATAACACTATGGTTCTATATTTTCCATTTGATTTGTAGTCTCTTTTGGCTGCAAAATCTAATAAATAAGGAGTTCAGGCTATTGTTAGATGTAATGGGTTGAATTGTGAGTCCCCTTTGCAGATTCCTATGTTGAAGTCCTATCCCCCTCCTTTATTCCCTGTACCTCAGAATGTGACCTTATTTGAAGATAGGGTCTTTATCATGTTAAAATTAAGTCATAGCAATAGATCATAACCAAATGCAACTATGTCCCTATAAAAGGGAAATTTGGAAATCATAAACCGATTATAATTAAATCCCCCAAATGTGTTTCATAAACTAAAAGAACATGAAAAACCAAGTCGCACAAACTTATCAATAAAAATGTCACTTAGAATATTCAGCAAAATACACATCAAGGAAGTGACCCCATCCTGCCTCCATCCTCAGCACATGACTGTTCCTTGTAATTAGGTCATAATATTTCTGAATTAGGAATCTTCTGTTGGCATAGATTTTTTCTTAGTGATACTATTTGTTAAACATATACTTTGATAAATATTTCATATAAATTGGCTCACTTAATACACTTAAAAGCAAAGGTATTAAAATACTAAGTACTAAAGTATTAAATGTTAGCAAGAGGTATTACGCTTTTGTTTTAGAGATGGAAAACTGAGGGTCATCAAGGTGAGGTCAGCTGGTTTTTGTTGCTCAGCAGGAGTTGAGTTAGGAGATAAACCTCAAACACACTGATGCCCAAACCCTTCTTTTTCTACCATTTCTGCTGCCTTCTTTATAAATACAGTCTTCTTTTATTTACAAGAACATCTCTAATTCAGTTTTGGGATTCTCTGACAAAAACGTAATTCTCTCTCTATGACTGCAATTTAGATGGTTGACCCAAGACCAGCACTGTTCACTAGAAATATGTGTGCCGGACTCATATATAACATTTTCTAGGCAACGATAAAAAATTATGATAAAAATAAACAAGTGACATTGATTACCACAATGTACTATTGAAAATCATAAGGCAAATATTGTCATTTCGATACATAATCAATCTAAAAAGATGAATGCCCAGAGTAGTACTTTTTATATTTATAGGACACTCAAGACTAGTCACATTTCAAACACTGTAAGACCACTTGTGGCTAATGAATATCACCTAGGTTGGGGTAGCCCCAGATTATCCTTTAAAAGGTATTTTGATTACATTGCTATTTGTAGGTGAAGTCTTAGAGGAGGAAGGCCAAAAGCCTTCAGGCTGAGGGAGGATATTGACGAAGTTTGTCATAGAGCAAAAGCAAATTTACTCGTATCTTCATGACAGGCTGTAGTTTTACAGCTTTATCTAAGCTGCCCCACCCCCACCCCACAAGTGAGGTTCATATCCTCCTTAGAAACCTGGAGAGATAAGGATTATATTCCTTGGTCATTACATTACAAAGGGCTGGTACTCAGGTCCTGTATAAGATGTTCCCTGGGTGCTAAAACTGACAAAAGGTTTTTAAAGATTTATATACATTTCAAAGACATCAGAGAAATAATTTACAATTACAACTTTTCTAAAATATATGTTCTAAGGAGGTGGGGCTATAATAAAGAAGATATTTATCTAATCATCCTTGTTGTGACTTTATTATTAATATAACAAATGACATAATATATAAATGACATTATTAAGGTTATGTCTTTGTTTCTTCTCTCCACTTCTCAAATTAAATGGAAGTACATGTAATGATAAATCATTTCAAAGTCACATTTGCAAAGCTTCTCTGCTGTTTCAATGTATAAGGGGAATTCCTTAAACTTTCACAGATCTATTTGCAAGGACTTTAAGTTGCTGTTGCTTTTAATAACAGTGTGCTTTCCTGTCTTTATTCTGGTCATAAGAGAAGTCTGTAACAACAAAGAGCCAAGACTATGAAGGAAATTCTGTGTTTCTCTTTATACCGTGCTCTCAGGTGCTATTCATACTCAAATTCAAGACTAATGAAGGGACTATACCAAAAATTAAAGCCACAAACACAGGCAGGGAATGGATAAAAAGAACTATAAGAAGGATGGAAGAGCTAGGGGTCAAGAGAGTAAGAAAGACAACGAAATGGATTTTCTTGGTAACAAGAAGTGAAAAATATCTTGATAAGTCAAGAATAGCCTCTCTCAAAATGTGCTAATTGAGGGGCTTGGCTGGTGACTAAAAATGCTTCATATTTTTAATGCTGAGAAAAGTCAGCTCATAGATTTTTTATTTTATTGTTTTCCACACCTATGGGACTATCTGACATTACTGGGCAATTGGGAACAGCCAACTTGAAAATCTGAGAGGGGAACAAAATCCAAAACCAACTGCAAGAGACAGTCAATCACAGTAATAGCACAAAGCTGCAAAGAGTGAATTGGATCCTGACTACAATAACTGAAATGTCCTTTGGATCCAGATGCATAAAGACAATGACAATGAGAGAAACAAAAACAAAAACAAGGGACAGATGAATGTCTTTTGAAATTTCAGATGCTGCCAGTGGGTACCTGAATGGAGTTTGGCCATCAAACATAGTTTCAAGAGGATTCATAACTAGCAAAAGTGAATCAAAGTGTTCAACCCAGATTAACTGAATTCCTAAACCTTAGATTCTGAGGATGTTGATTTGTAGTTAAGAACTTCTATTATATTACAAAATCAAAACATGGTCATGAAACCTTAAAGAAAATAAACCAAATTCTAAAACAGATTTTAGTCTTGAAGAATTAGAAAGCAGATTGCAATAGCATAATATTTAAAAAGAGTAATTAATTAGAACATTTTAATGTAATTTTCAGTTATGGCACTTACATAATGATAAATTAATAGCATTGGTAAATGCTCTAAAATGAAAACATCAGGTATTTCTCTTAAGAAAAAGATTAAGTTTTTTAAGACCAACTTTCCATACTGGGATGGAATTGGTGGTATTAATGGGGAAAGTCACTAAGATTGCCAGTTGACTAACTCCACCTCCATTACCCAGTTATTTGATGAGTCACTGAGCAACTGCACCAACCATGGATGTCAGATATTTTGACTCAGTCTTATGTGGAAAACAATCTCCTGAACTTTTAACTTCCTTTAGTCATGTATTTCATTACCTGAAAGTCATTGAAAATACATTGAAAGACATTGCAAATTCATATAACCTGTACGTCTAAGACCTTTACAACAAACCTTCTCAGGTCAGAGTACTTTCCCTTTAGTTAAACAAAAATGTGTTGTTTTCGTCTTAATTTTTTTCAAGAGAGTTTGTTGTTAATTGGAAAGTATTCCAATTCTCCTATATTATTATGAGAAAATTATTTTGTCCTCTTCTTTTCCTCATTTTCTGAAGACTGATGTGTTCTGGTCACTCATTCCGCAGGAAAAGCAAAATGTATAAACCCAATCATTTCTTTTACTAAATTTAAATGCTAATCTTTCCTAGTTGGTTGTGAAGGGTGAATCTTCACATACTGAAGTCTCCTGCTAACATAAGTCAATATTTGGGGGGCACAAATTCAGTTATTATAACTGACCAATGACTCTTAACTTGTATTCTCACTCATCATTGACTGAGGATGAAAATCTGATATAAGAACAAGATGAAAAGACTTATGCAAGTCTACAAATAAGGTATACATTGACAGTGCTTACCCATCTAATATAAAGTGCTATTACTAGCACATTGAATCCTGATCATATTTTGTGTGGCTGACACCTCTTACCATTTTTTGTGCCTTATTCTTGAAATTGATTTAATTGTACATAACCCTAATTTCTCACCTATAACTAATTAAAACCATCTTCAGATAAATTCAGAAACCAAACGAATAAATTATTCTTGTATATTTTGAGCGAATGTGGGTATACAAAAAGAGGGTAGCAGGATTTTGGTGTTAGATATCCATATTTCGGATTATTGGAGAAGAAATACAGACACCTAAATAAACTCTAAGTGATTTGTAACCACAAAAACACAAAATCTAAAGGAAAGTTTTTTTTTCTTTCTATAACAACATTTGGGATAAAGGGTTTCTGACTGAGTGCTGACTTCAAAAGACTGGACAGACCTCAATTCCACAGAGAAATCAGGGTTTCTTCTCTTGTGGGTCCTAGAAAAAACAAGCTTTAGTCCACCCCGGCTGAGGCTATTATTTACCTTTTAAGGTAGAGATCCCTCTTTTCTTCTTAGGTTCAAAGCAACCTAGAGAACATATGATTCTTGGCATAGTCCCTACTCAGTAAAGGGCTTTGAATCAAGTTATGCAAACGACATAGATTCATTTTTTTTAAATATTTCAATTTCTAGTAAGAAAACTGTTATTTCGGAATTATGAAACAAAAAATGCCAGTTCTAAAGAATTTTAATATATTTCATGACACAAGAAATCCGTTATTTTAACGTGAGAAATAAAACTTCCATTTGCATGACAAACTTCCTCGGCAAACATATTATATTCGTAGGCAAGGTAATTTTCATCTTTGACCCTAAGCTGCTGACTCCAAGATTCAAGCTTTAGTATGCCCACCTACGCTTTCTTCCAAAACCATTAACAATATTATAAAAGGGAACTGAATTAATAATTTATAAGACAAAAAAAACAAAAACAAAAAGAGCTGGGCACTTTCTTTCACAATCTTTTCCACTAGATAGCAAGCAAGCCATGTTACTTTAACATCAGCTTTAACTTGATTTTTCCATTATCTACTTCTTGTTGTTTCCAAACCAGACTAATTTTATTTCTCACAATGAGGAGCAGCCACAAATAAGATTCTGAATCTCTCTCCACTGACGATTTCTTTTGTTCTATATCTAGATTATTCAAATCAGTGTCTTATAAAATCTACCTTATGATTATTTTAGAGAGGTTTAGGCTCCTAAAAAAATATTCATTTCAAAGATTTTATATAAGACTTTGGAAAATAAGTATCCTAGAAAAGATCTTAGGTAGAGAGAAACATTACTTTGGTCTCCTATAAATCCTACTTGAGGAATAGATGCTGATACTTAGTCCCTTATGTTTCCAATGATAATAATGTCAAAATTATTTTAGTGAAAGAATCAAACATAATGATCTTTTTATTCCATTCTTAGCAGAATAACACACACTGTCAAAAAATAGGTTTTCATAAAATCTGATGGTTTTGCTGTGATGTTTTGCCTAGGCATGTTGAACTTCTGTATGTTGCTCCATATATTTTATAAAGATAGGTGTAACAAATACTGACATGTATTGACTCTTCAAATAATGAAGTACAAAGCACTTAGATGCTGTTTAAATAAACGATCATGTTTACTTTAATAACTGTCTTTTCAGAACAATTGTTATTTATTTTCTAAAGGAAGGTGAAAATATCTCTACTTATTTTGTCAAAATAAAACAAAATGCCCGCATTTTGAAAACCCCACTGTTTAGCATACAACAGTTCCTTAGATTCTCTCCTAGAGGATCTATACATCAACCACAAACAATGAGCTCATTCATAAACAAAAGAATGCAGGTAATCCCTCAATGTTCATTTTCGATCAAGAAGGGAAAATCAGAGACGGACTGTAATGGTGCTTAACCCTAAAGGGATTATGGATTGAAGATTCCTGACACTTTAAATGAGACACTTGAACACACCCCCAGGCATAATGCAAATCCTGCTATCAATGCTTCTATGGCAACATCTCCCTGCATCACATCACATTAGACTCAGGTCAACATTCATGTTGACCCATTATCAATCAGTGTTACCAGTGAGGCGCTAACAGTGTGCCTTCGCCCAGCTCAGAGTGTTCTGAGACTTAGTCTGGTCAGCAGCTGAAATGCATGAGTTCAGAATCAGAACTGGAGATCATTAGCATACTATTGCTAGGTTAAATCCACAAGCCTTTTCTCTGGAAATAGCAGCATTTCTCATCAAACTATAGAAAGCTTTACCAAAGTCAATTTGAAGTGAGATTTTATTTCCTTCAAAACTTCAAAATTTTGAACTGGAAGCAGGTTTGACTATTTGTTCTTTTTAGACTGTAGTAATTTAAAATAGATTGTGGGAAGACATATGCTCTTTAAATTATAAATTCCAGTTCTAAGAATATATTCTAAATAAAAATTGGATAAACTAAACAGAATTGCATGGAGATGTCCATTGTAATGCTATTGATAATAGCAGAGGGGTGGAGGAGAGAGAGAGAAAAAGAGAATGAAAACCTCATAAACATCCTCTATAAAAAATTGTGGCCTATACTAAATCCAAAAATCTTATCTGTAAAGGCCAGGTAATAAATACTACAGAATTTGAGGGTGACATAATTTCTGTCACAGTCACTCATTTCTGCTTTTATATGATGAAGGCAGTCACAGATACTATGTACACAAATAGGCATGACTATGTTTAAATAGAAAACAAATCACTTTTGATGGTGGACAACTGGAAATTTGGTGGTGGGCATGGTGTGCTATCAGATATTTGAAGAATGGTGAACCTGCAATGTAAACTTGTATCATTTTGTAAGCCAAAATAATCTTTAAAAAACAACTCGAATAAAAAACAAACAAATCAATGTACAAATATTGTCAACTTTTTCACTAGACTATAATGTATCATACACATTGCATACACACAATGGAAAAAGATAAATGTAAAAAAGCACGTGGTCTTTTTATTTAGACACAGAAAGATATCTATGATAGTGATAATAAAAATCACATCTTTCATTGTGTGCTTACTATAGTCTAGGTTATATGTTAGGCTTTTTAATTGTTAACTCCTTTAATTCTCAAAACAACCCTATTAAGGATTATTATCAAGTTACAAATAAAGATATACCACAGGTAATACATTAAGTTTTGCTTAGAGAAATACTACTAACTTTTCTTGTTGAATATCCAAGAAAGATTCTCTATGGCTTAGGTAGAAAGAAGGAAAAACTAGTTGTTATTAAATGTGCTAATATTATTCTCCATAATAAAGGCCTGCTCTCCCGAGAAGAGGACTTCCAGAACTTTATTTCATCTGGAGGAAGAATAATCATACCATTACAACAACTTTTAGTTTTCCTCTTTTCCCTAAAGGCAAGAACAGTTATACTGACAAAAGAAACAAACAAACAAAACAAAAACCACTATTTGTGTTATGAACAAAGGATAGAATTATAGCAAAGAATAAAATCTAATAATAAAATTACAGAATGTTTCCCCATTTTACACCTTAACACTATTTCAAGAGGGTTCTAGTACAATAACAGCAGATTACAACTGAAAGAGATGCAACATGTAGACTCACTTTGAGTAGGATTACTCAGCGAAGCCCAAAGTCAACAGGAGACAAACACAGAGATACTCGAGGGTATTGAAGTCTCTGGCATCCACAACTACAGCAAACATTAAGCAAAGTAAGACTTCTCGCCATGTTAGTATAGATCCTCATACTAAAGATCAATTTACCTCAATGCCCATTGCCTAATACAATATACTTGGCTTTTAATGACAAAAATGCATGACACAACATAAGGTAAGAAAAAACACCGTCTCAAGAGATAAAACAAGCACCAGAACCAAATTCAGAGATGGGACAGATGTTAGAATTATCAGACAAGGAATTAAAAATAACTATTATTACTAAGCCATTTCTTAAGCCTACAGTAATAAATTACTATAGACTAGGTGTCTTAAAACAACAAAATATATTTTGTTACATCTCTGGAAACCAGAAGTCTAAAATGAAGATATTAATGTGTTGACTCTTCCTTGGGGTTTTTATCTAGTCTTTTCCATGACTGCCTCTCTTAGTTTCGAGAAGTTACCAGCAATCTCTGATGCTGCAGTTTTTTTGGCAGTAAAACTCAAATCTCTGCCTCTATTTTCACGTTATTCTTTCCATGTGTCTGAATCTGTGTCATAATTTCTTTCTTCTTATTAGTATTAAACATATTAAGTTCAGGTTCTACCCTAATGACCTTGCTTTAACTTGATTATAACTTTAAAGACTCTCCCTTCCAAGTAAGGTCACATTCATGAGTTTCAAGTGGATATGAATATTGGAACAATACTATTTAATCCAGTATAGGCTTCATGGAATATTACGCCACATGCAAAAAATGAGTAAAGTTAAGGAGATTAAAAAAATTATAGATGATAGGAAATTAAAAAAATAAAAATACATAATAGAAATGAAGAATGTCTTTTATGAAGTCAACGACAGACTAGACATAGCAAGGAAATAATCAGTGAGCTTACATGTAGTCTGGAGAAATAGATGAATATTTCATGTAAGGCTGGGCTGGCCCTGTCTAAGATAAACCTAGGGCAACCTGCAGCATCAGGAATGAGACAAGTGCTGAAAATGCAGGCATGTTCACAGACACATGTGAGCACACACGTACATATGTACTCATGGAGACATGACAGAGAAGTACAAATATCAACTGAAAGCATTCCCAAAAGTCAAAACTGTAACTATTTGAACAAAGCAGAAAAAGTAATATTGAATTACAATTTAAAATACAAAATGAATGTCCATAGCAATGTAACTGATTGATAAATATTGATGAACATATGTATTTCCCATGTAGAATTCCAAATAATTCTTATGTATCTTTTATCCTCAAAAGGTAGAACATAACACTACTCAGTATGTGTGGTCTTTGGGCAAGTAACTCCTCTCCAAAGAATACAGTATACAGAGCAGGTGGGGAAATGTAAATTCAGTGGAGAAAGCTGACAAACACTATTCAAGCCAGATGGTTAAGTTTAATATTATCAGTCACAGATCATGTTGAGAGTATGTACCCTTGCTATGATGTCATAAAAATGGCACTTTAACTCCTTGTTCCTCTCCAAAACCCAGACCCCAGTTATGAGAACAACATGAGACCAATTCCATCTGAAAGATTCTAAAAAATAACTGACCATGCTTAAAACTGTCCAGATCATTAAAAACAAGGGAAGTCTACATAACTGCCACAAGTCAATGGAAGCCTACAGAGACAGGATGACTAAATGCAATAGTATCTTGGATGGAGTCTTGGAACATAAGGACACTGGAAAAAGCCTAATGGAATCTGAATAAAGTGTGTACTTTTGTTAATATATCAATAATAATATAATGGTCTTAACAGATATACATATAATGTAAAATGGTAATAAGAGAAACTGAGTGTGAATATGTCGGAACTCTCTGTGTATTTGTAGTATTTCTGAGAATGTAAAGATGTTCAAATAAATGGCACGAAGGGCCACCTGTTTGTGTTTGTGTTTTAAGGAGTATAATTCTCTGCAGTGTTTCATAACATGGGAAAACTAGCTCTGGTTTAGGAGGGCCAGGCTACTGAATATGTAAAATATCTGGGAACATAATTCCACAATTCCATGTGTCAGTGTTCTAGCTCTTTCCAACAGGGGTCCTGATTTTGGGGTAACACTGTGATTTGGTGTTTAACTTTAAGTGGGGAAATTCCACTCAGATTCTTAGATATGAGACCCAATTTGTGACTTATTTAGTCTTGCTTCTGCTGGAAGAGAGCGCTTTGGTTTGTAAAGAAAAGAGGCCATCTGGTTTTCACATCTGGTTTCCAACTGCTTATTTTGTTTTCAGCTGTTCATTTCATTTCATCAGATCATCAGTAACACTTAGCGATAACCATCAAATCCTGTTTACCTTTAGAGTTATTATTTTTCTCTGTGGCCTTAAATGATACATTCACTTAATGCATTCACCTGCTAGTGTATCTTCCCCATCAGTCCAGCCTTCCAAATCGTCATCAGTGAAAATTGAACTATTGAACCATCACCTGCACTCTGCCTACTGCTAGTGAAAGGGTCCTCGTTGCCACACTGAAGTGAGTCACCATGGGAACCTGTGGGATTACCTGCTTTTTCAGACTACTTCACTTTCATAGCTTACTGAAGTAGTTTGGACATGCAGAGAAGAAGGGAAAAAAAAAAGTTGAGACAGTGTCTAAGAGTAAGCCCAATAAAGCCCTAGCCAGCCTGCTAGGATCTCTGGAGTAAACATTCCCCATCAGAAGCTTCTATAACCTGCCCTACTTACTGGGTGCCTGAATGAGGCCCCTCTGGCCTCATGAATGGCATGGCTCTCTGCAGTGGATGAAGACCCTGAAAGAGCTGAAAGCTCAAAGCCATCTCCAGACCCCATGCCTAGCACCTCGGTAGCAAGACCTTCCTCAAAGGGGAGAACATGCTCTTCTTCCACAAAGAGGAATATACATCAAACAGAGTGGAACTGAATCTCTGAGAGCCCAGATTCAGTCCTAGCGACACTATACAGTACCGGTAAGTTAACTGAAATTCCCAAAATAGTTATGATTTTGAGTGAATTATTCTCTTTAAAAAGAAAAATTCAGTAGAAACTCAACTAAATTAATGTTTAACTTTAATGTTTATTAAGACTGACTTTAGGTATAATTAATTAAAAATTGTCTTTATTAGACCATATGTTCTACTTTTTGTTTAGGGAAAATACATTTTTTAACCATAATGTATTTGGTAGTAGACTTATCCTTTGAAGATCATTGGGAAGATTAAACATAGGTGAGAGAAATCTTGATCCAAAATTTATATAATGAGTCAGATTTAACTGCCAAAATTCTCTTAATTCTCCAAAAGCATGATAGAAACCCCAAGAATTTTTGATGATGATGATGGTGGTGGTGAATACATAATTATCCCTACTTAGGTACTAAAAAGTAACTTCCACTAAAGTGATGAGTAGGATTAATCAATACTTGAAGGACATTTATCACTCACAAAAATCTTTTCCAAAAATTCAATCTTGAAAACTTTTTCCTAGATAATTTTATGTGAGCTGACAGAATTGTTGTACCTTATTGTAGGAGCTATTTGGTAACACGATTTCAGAGCCCACAAAGTTCCTAATATGCCTAATAAGTTCATTGACATTAATACATTACATTTTCACAAGACAGTAATTTTCTCCTTTTCACATTAGAAGGACACCACACTTAAAAGACTTTGCTCATTGTTACATGGGTAAAAGAGAGAGCTGGGGTTTACCCTCAGTCTTCCTAACTTAAGTCCACAAATATTTCCTACCCATCACCACTTTCCATGGGCATGTTAAAAGTTTAGGTGCTGTGGACATAACAGACTGGTTTCAAATATTCATTTTACCAAATGCTACCTCATACAAAATAAATTTTCAACAAATAACTGTTATTAATCTTTCTTTGGAAGAAAATGATTTAAAATCCTGAACCCGCTTTATTAAAAGTTGATGCATGGATTTTGTGAGAGACATAGGTGACTTGGCCTTGGGAGGTGAATATTGTGAAAGCTAAATATAGATTATTGTGGGTAATATAAAAAAGGTAATAACCTTAACTATGTTATTGTTTATTGCGTTGAGATTAATTGAAATCTGCAAAGGCTGACTACTTACACTGACACCATAGTGGACAATACCTTTCTCTTTCCTCTCCGGTTCATATGCAGATTTTAACTGACTTCTTGACACTGCCTAGTAGAGTAGCAGTTGAGTCAATTGACTCTGGAGGAGCACAGATCATATACCCCTGGATTCCAGGTCACGGGGCACAGTTAGTGGAACAACTAAATAAAAAAAATAATAATTTAAGTGCTTTTCCTCCTTTCTCTCCCTGCCTGCTCATCTTTATTCCTGCTTGCACCTTTCTTTAATAAAATTTAAAAATGAATGACATGAAATTTTGGATAAAGCTTTGAAATTTTTGAGAAATTTGAATGGAGCAATTGCAGTGAATTCATTAATGAAGTCTTTCCTGATTTGTTATGAGTAGGATTCTTGAGTTCTTGGGTGTAGTCCAACAAAGAAGTCAACAGAGACACAGAAACACACAGAAAGTCTATTAAAGGGAAAGGCAGAGAGAGACCAGAGGGTCTTTGTGGGCAGCAGGGCTGTAATCACTACAGGCTGGATGGGGGTCTTAAATACTCCAGGAGGTGGCGTCTTCCATGCATCCTGCAACAGTTGTTTGTCTTAACTTTCTGCTTAAGTGGAGGGGATGATGGAGGTCAGCATGCAGCCCATAATAGCTTCTTCCCCGCCACCCCGTCTATTCTCTGCTGAGTTGCTAACATTTTTCTACCTTCTTACAGTTAGGGGTTTACTGGGATATTCTGTCTTTCATCCACCCTCCCATGTTTCCTCTCTTTACTCCATTAGTTATTCCTCATCAGACTGAGGGCTAAATTAACAGCTAACTCAGGGATCTCTTTACTAACATTCAGAAAAACAAAGAGTTGCTTTTATACGAACTAGAACTAGCTAATTGATTGGTTAATGAAAGCAAACTCTAAGTTCTCATTTATTTCCAAGAAGGGTTACCATCAATGTCTCTGGTTGGTTCCAAGTAGAGATCCCCTGCCCCCAAAGCAAAAATGCTGTCACTATAGCACCTATGAACTGCAGCTGGCAAAAAAGATTGTACAAGAAATTCAAGTAGATTGTTTGGAGGCAACACTTGTCACTTCTAGGCAGGCAAGGGCAATTGAGGTGCTCTCAAGTTTCCGAAAGAATAATGGGTTGTTTACAAAGAGTTCCAGGAGGAAAGTTCTCCAGATACATACACTGACATTGCTATTTGGTCTTCGCTGGAGGGGTGGGGTGGTGGCTGGCTCATAATAAATTAGGCCATGCAAAGTTCTTTTCTGACTTGTGAGTCCTGGTGCCCAGAAATAGTAAGCTTGAATCAACTCACTGACAGTTTTACATGAGGTTTGAAAAATTGAATATTGCAAAAACTGCTTCTGTAGCCCTCATGGGCCTTTCTCTCACCAAGAACAATATTGCCCTGAACAAGAAAATTTGAAGGAAAATGGTTTGAAATATTCTTTCATGTGGGAAACTCAGGAAGATTTATAAGCACATACCTGACCTTCTCTGAGAAACATTTTGATTTAATCTCTTTCATATTCTGCCTTTGCAAGAGGCTTCTTTGAAATTTTCTCAGGATGCATAGAATATAATTCGTGAATAAAATTTGCTCTGCTCACAGGCTACTGCTGAGCTCTGAGTTGTTTCAACAGAAAACAATTTAATGCCTTCAACCCAAGGGTGAGAGTCTGTCAAGTTTTCCAACCTCATGATTTTAAGGACACCATTCAATATACTATCAAATCTCTAACTCTTTCTTCCACAAAACCCCTGCATATCAACCTCTACCTGTCCTGCTTCCCTGACTCATCTGTATATTCCCATTTATCACCCCCTCTCTCCCTACTTTACCAGCTGCATTTCTCTCTGCATTTCTGTTATTTGAATGCACCAAATATTTATTTACCTCAGTTACTAAAAAGGCATTTCTTCTTCCTGGAAATTGTTCTTACCTCTTATATCAAAATGCCTTTCCTCCTTCATCCAATAGATCCTGTTTCAGATTTCACATTCACCTTCATTCCTTCTGAAGGAACATTCATGATCCTATAATACATTAGACCCTTATATTTCTTTTGTAGAAGTCAATATTTGCTTGATAACAATTGTGTGAATCTTCATTGTATCCAGTTTTTTGCTTATATGTTTATTACTTGTCTCTTTCTACTGAGTGAAATTTCTAAAGTTTAGGGACCAGATGTGTTTTTTTTTTTTTTTTGCATTAATATATCCACTACTTTGCTCTGACTCAAGAGAAGTATGACTATTTAAGTAATGTTTGTTGAAGTAACATATGAACAGGTTTCCTACTCTTCCTAGGATTCCTAATCTGTGTTCCATAACACTTGCTTCTGAGTGTCTTATTTGGTACTGATAGTACAGGCCTTAAATCATTAGCTATTTTATTCCATAGCTCATTTTGCTTTGTAGGTGATATCAACAGGAGGAAAGAATCTACCTTACAGATTCCTTCTATGTCTAAATATTTGTTGGTTAATGTCCTATTGTAGAGTCAAATTTAAAAGGTTCAAAATATCCAGTTTAAAAAAAATTACAAAGGAAGGAAAAAAACTACACATAATAAATTTCCAAAGGCCTTCTGTGTTTGCAAAGAGAACCATCTGCTGAGAAACAAAACCATCTGTAGTTCCCATACCTCAACATGTTAGTTTTTGAAATGTCAACATTAATGTCCATTTTTTCCTCTGGTTAAGCCCTAACAATTAAGGACATTCCTGTTAGTCTAGGAGGTAGTATAGGGTGAAAGATTCTGACCTAGCTGTTATTAATTAGTTCAATCACCTTACAGATATAAAAATTACCTTAGAAGGGGCACAAGGTATAAGGATGATATTAAAATCAAAGAAAATTAGAAGTCATGCATTTCTTCTAATTTTTTTTTTTTCGCATCCCATTGAAAAAATGAATTTGTCTCAATTCTTGATTAAATCCTACTGGGTGAAAGTAGCTCACTATTGTGGAAGTCAGTCTACCCCACTATGGTTGAACCTTTCTCTCAAAAAAATTTTTTTTATATTGGACTAAAACCTGTATCAGATCAGTTTTAAATAGTGTCCTAGACTATATCAAAGAGGTATGGCCAAATATATTTTCTAGCACTGTAAGTTGAGACCTGTGGAATAATGACTTACTTTCTTCAACATTCCTTGTTCTCTTCCCTTTACTCCCTGGCCCTCTATACACACAAACAGCACAGACAAAATTCAGCAGAAAGACAGAAATCAATACTAGTGTAACTTAAGGCAGTATTCTGGTAATATAAAATAGGGAGAAAAGGCTAAGTGAAGACTGACCAAACAGACTCGCTATTTTTCTCGTAGTTCAGTGATGAAATCTGGTCTCTGAATTATGGAGGTGGGGATTTATAACCCACTTCTAACACCTAATAAATGTAAGCTACTAGCAATTTAAGAATTTTACACTTTGATTTCCTGATCTATAAAACAGATAATAATATTTGCCACCATAAATTATTTTAAGAATTATTTATGATAATAAAGGAGCAAACATACTACATTGAATATTTTGTACTAGCTAACCCTGAGTCTCACTGAGTAAAAATAGGATGAACATAGAATAAAAAAGTTTGAGTGTATGTGACCAGATGAAACAGAGTATTACCTTTTCCCCCTTCTATACCTAGAGGAGATAGCCACATGTGATTTCCAGGGACTCTAGTTCAAGGTACCAGGAGCGCTAAGGATATAAGTGAGTAGCCAAACCAGAGCAAGGGTTAATTCAGCAGAATGTTCACAAATCCTGCCCATTTGCCAGAACGGTCTAGTTTCAGAAATAGTCCTTGACAAGCTACTGACTGAGTTGTGAGCACTATGTGTTCAGTCTGATGACTGCTTTCCTGTGTCTAAGGTCTCATACTATGATGAGCCAATTTGATCAGATAGTTTATGCTAATTACGTGATGTGTGGCAAATACCTAGACCTTGGGAAGCAGCAGATCATAGAAGGGAACAGATTTGTGGAAAAAGAATTCAAAGAGTGGAGGTAGGGTGATGAGTTAGAATTCTCCAGTGACTTATCCCTCTGAAAACTTTTCATGCAGAAGTTTCCCAAAATCTCTGTTAATATGGGGAAAGGAAAGTCAGAAGATTAGGGAAACAAGCCTGGTGCCAAATTGAAAGAAGCACTCATTCTCAGATCAGGCTAGTGCAGGGTTGGCATTTTCACAAGAATGAATACATCTTTACATTTAAACATTTCAAACTCTAGACACTTTTATTATAAAGCTCATTTCCTATTTTTTATGAGAAGCTTTGGGTTTGACCCAGAAGAAAATCCACCGCCTACCAGATTTGTGAACGGAAGCAAATTTCTTAACTTCTCTTGAGCTTAGATTGGTCACTTGTAAAATGAGATTCATGTTACCTACTTTGAAGTGTGGTTCCAGAGCATTAATTTTATAAGATTACAACTGTGGAGATCCCGCCAAAAGGCTGAGGGAATTAAGAAGCACTCAATGGCTGGAAGTTCTTATAATACTTTAAAAATGGGTTATGTGACTCCCTTGGTATAAAAAGGAGGTTTCAAAACAGGCTTTTACAAGATCAGCTTTTTAACATGAGATATAAATCTCTTTACTACTTGACCTAAACTTACTTCTTCAATCTCATTTCCTTATATTGTAATTTCCCTTGAGAACTCTAGGCTCCAGGCAAGCTGCAATTCTCACCCGACTCCAAGTGCATAGTCACGCCTTTTAGGACACCATGCCTTCTTAAATATACTGTTCTTTCTGTAGGTAATGTCTGTTCCTATCTGCTTGCCAAAAAGATGCCATGTTATCCTATAATACTCTGAAAAATCTGATTTCTTTGGTGAAGCCTTACCCCAGACCCCAGGAAGAGGGGGAATAAATCATCATATTTATCTACAACTTTATCTAACACTTTATTCATATTTCATGAATTTACGTAGCATGTTATGAAGCTCTGCTGTCTATGATGCTGCACTATGTCATGTTAGTTATGGTGTGCTGTGTTCTGTCTGTTATGCTGTTATGCAATATTGCTGTGGTGTGGTGTGTGGTGTTATGTTTGTATGTTTGTATGTTATGCTATGTTTGTCATGCTGTTGTACTGTAAGTGATGTGATGTGATGTGTTGTGTTGTGATATTGTGATGTTATAGTGCTGTGATGATGTTATGTTATGTCATGTTACCATGTCATGTTATACTACATTACATTATATTATATTACATTACTTTATGTTAGTCATGTCACATATATGATTCCAGCAGACTGAAAAAGTTTTGAAGGCAGAAGAGATTTCTTTTTAAAAATTTCGTGATTCTACAAAGTAGAACATATGCATCAAGCATAGGTGATATCTAGTTTGATTTATTTTCTCACAAGCATTTCTTGAGTTTTTATGAGTTAACTTATGTGGTTGATCAAAATATATATTGCGAAGAATATTAGAATAGTAGGCACTGCAATAGCATAAAATGACTTAGATTCAGAAATCACAGTAGCGATTATTTTTGACCTTTGCATCTATATCTTTAAAATAAAAGATCTTCATTCAGAGAATTTTCTTTATGGCACATAATTAATGGTAGCCGCAGAATTCTAAAACATTATGGAACTTTAGTTGTCATTTCATGCAAGATCATTTGTTTCTAAGGATATTATCATTTAATTTGGGAAAGTAACAACCTATATGATACAGATAAAACATAATACTACTCATGACATGATAACTATCAAAACAATTAAAGAAGAGTTACAAAAATGGCCCACGTAGTTAGTGCTATTGTAAGTAAGACAGAAATAATCACACAACTTTAGATAGCAAACGGGGGCCTGGGCTGCAGACAAGGTTGCCATGGGTTCCAATCTGTACATGAATTAAGTCTTTGCTTGATCTGCCCTTTTGCTTAAAGGGTGGATTCTGATGCCCAGTATTCATATCCACTGGGTTCAAGTAAGTAATTTTGTCCCACATATCTTCTTAAAGACTATTCCTACCATTTTTGAATACCAGTGAATTTCCTAAACATATTTGCCAGGCATTGCATGCAAATCACAAGTCTAGTAGTCATGAGAAAACTGTACATTGAGGTGAGATTCCCATTGCACATAAATAAATAGATTGATATACATATACACAAACAGGAGTCAGATTATTGTTACATACTTTCATAAGAACACATACTTTCTCTGAGTTTCTTTCCCCAGTCATTAATTCACAGGTAAGATTGCCCCAAAATCTCTCCACTTTACTGTTTTCCAATTATAGACATGGTAGTTATTACTCTGTTGCTATTTTATTGTGGTTACTTCCAATTATTCATGCAGAAATAGGCAATCCATATACTTAGACTCTCCCAAAAATCTATACCTTTTTTCCTTACTCATGCTACTGTTTTTTCTACTGTGGAGGCATTACAGTTGGCAATTAAACTTAGACCTGAATAAAATGAATAACTATGTCTTTAAAGAGAGACAGTTATCCAGAAAAGAACCTAAAAGAGAGTAATATTTAAAAACAGTTTTGATAATAATGTTTATTTTCTCGTCTCAATCAAATGAAACTCATATAAAACAAGATTTGTTTCTCAAAGAGTCAAGACTATTGCATAAGAATATTTAAAAACAATGCTCTGCAGTTTTTAAATAGTTCATCCTCATCTCCAGAATAGACATCATAACAGTAATTGCCCGTGGTTAGATGGGAATTAACATTGAGTATATACACTTTCTGCAATAATAGAATTGTTCTTCATGTGGGGCGAGATATTACCACGTAAGTTTGTAATATTGTTCATGTAACATTGTGTATGTTTTACTTATCTGATTAAAATAAAACAGAAAACAGAACCACTGTTCCAGACTCAGTCACTAAATATGTTTTGATTGATTCATCTGTAAAATAGGACTAATTAGCATAGCTTCCTTATAAAATTCAGAGAGATGAAGGCTAAATATGACAAATCTGTACAAAGGGGAAGTAAGATTATTTTTTATTACCTGTCTCCTTCCTGGGATAGTTGCAGATTTTATCTATTGTTTATGAAGTTTCTCTAGGGTGCATCTTTATCTTATGTTATTTTAAAGCTCTATTTGAATGCTTTCTGTAATTCGCTTGCAGATATTTTAATATTCTGTCATAATTGTTTCCTGCAAATATTTATTTCTATTTGCTCCCAAACATCAATAAACTTAGAATTAAGAATAAATGGAATTAATAAATACTTTATTTCTATATTAGAGATAAAAATGAACCAGCATATGCCTACTTCCACGCAGAATTAGCAATCTCACCAAGTTATTTCCAAATCAGAGTAGCTCTTATAAAGAGACAATTTTATGGTGTGCTTTTGATATATGACTTCAATTACTAAATATCAAAATACTTCTACATGTAGTAGTGCATTATCCACAAAGAAGAAGGTCTTCTGAGGCAAGCAGGCAATGGGAAAACTGGCATTTTCTCTTTATCTGGGCATAACCAATCTAGCCATGATAAATAAATAGCATGTGCGTGAATTGGAACCATATATACCTTTGAATGAACTTGAAAGTTACCATTATAGACTATTTTAACAAATTCTAATGATTATGTCCTGGATTTCCTGAAGAAGCTTTATAATTTGGTATCATTTAGGAAAAATATTCATTTTCCTATTCTGCAGAGAGTAGCTTCTACTGCAAATATTGGGAAATTGTACCTTCAACTGAAACAACACAGAAAGAAGTGAAGATAAGCTGATTTAGAAAACGGAATGAAGAGAAGACTACTTGGTTTCAATAAAGCCTAAGTGTCTCCCCATGAGTCCAAGAAGGAAGACATCCCAAGGATCAGGAAATTTCTCCCTGCAAGATGTCTTAGAGTCAGGAGAAGAAAGATTTCCCTAACAACTATATAAAAATGCAAAAATGATTGTTACACATAGGAGAAAAAAAAAGATCTTCAAATAAATATAATAGACAAGACATTCAGAACAGGTATCCCATGATATATCACTTTGGCATGCTGATTATTTTAATATGAGGTTAAGCAAGACCTGGCAGAATCCTGAGAAAATATTTTCATTCCCTTAACTCGCTTAAGAATGAAAATTTGGAATATTACTCAGATTCAGAGTTTTTATCAGAATGACCTTTATATCAGAGAAACTATCTAATAGTAGAGCTTCTGATCATCATAATGTGAGTCACCTTTTCTTCATCATATGAGACTCCTCCCCTCTCCTTGAAACCCCAGATTACTCTCCCATTCCTGAGCTCAGGATATGAATCCCATTATCTCCTCATGGACATTGGTATCCACATCTATACTGGTGCCCTATATGTAACCCACGTAAACATGATTTTAGTCCTAGAAGCTTTTCCTCTTTTGCATATTATAGGTTACTCTTAAATTTTGAGATGGTCATGTTTTACTTGAGTAACTCCACCTGGTGAATCCTCAGTTAAGCAGGGTATGGTAAGTTTAACAATGGCAGGGAGAAGACATTTTTTGACAAGCAAAATACATATAATCAGGGAGGCATTCCTTGACCACCCAAATTAAAATGGTATCCTATTCTCTCTCTCACGCATTGCTTCATTGCTTAATTTAGTAAATAAAATCATCACATCGTTCTATTTCTTTATTTGTGTAATGTTTGCATTCCATTAATATCCACCTGTTATCCTAACCCTAACTAAAATGTGAATGTGAGCCAAGCAGAAGTCCTACCCAACATGTCTCATTTCCCAAACACTCTCACCCTGAAACATAATCAATAGAGAATAACCATTGATAAATGAAGAGATATGTCAATTTATTAAATATATTAAACCAAGAATTATTTTCTTTAGAATTACTTATAACTTATCCTTCATTCTAGGACAAGTTCTCATTCTCATAGTATTCGCTCTTAAATTTCATATTTTTGTTTAATATATTTGAGAACAATTATGTATTTTCAATTGTTTACTATATTTAACTGCTTATCATCTTATGCTATTTTCACTTGGAGAAATGTGAAGTTTGGAAAGCTGTGTATCTCTACCACTTCTAATAGTAGCTTGTTGTGCACAGACATCTGGAGGGGGGCAAAATGGCAAGGAAGTTAAGGAGATGACATTTGAGCCTTAACATCAATGCTGGCATTCTGATTTTGGGGGAAATTTTCACTTAAATTTCTAATCATTCTCACCCCAAACCCTAAAATATTTGGAGGAAAACGTAGGAAAAATACTTCACAGCCTCAACTTCAAAGAGATCTTTGGGGAAAGAACAGCTACAGCAAAAGTAACCAACTATAAAGCTAAGTAATTGGTACTACGTCAAGCTAAAAAGCCTCTGCACAGCAAAAGAAGCTGCCACTAAAACAAAAAGTCAGCCCACTGAATTTGAGAAAATATTTAAATAACATACATACGATAAGAGCTTATTCTCTAAAATATATAAAAGAACTGATATATCTTAATAATGAAATGTTAAATGATCCACTCAAAAAATGGGCAGAAGAACTGAATAGTCACCTATCCAAAAAGACACACAGATATCCTAAAGATACTCATCATCAGAGAAATGCCAATAAAAATCACAATGAAATACCACCTCTCACCATCAGGAATGGCCTATATCCAAGAATCTAGAAATAATAAGTGTTGGAGAGGGTGTGGAGAAAAAGGAACTCTCTCTCCTTCACTGTTGGTGGGAATGTAAATTAGTACAACCCCTCTGGAAAACAGTATGGAGATTCCTCAAAAAAATTAAAATGGGACAACCATTTGATCTAGCAATCCTACAACTCCCAGGCACTTATCCAGAGAGCACAAAAACTCTAATCAGGAAAAATATCAGAACCCCAATATTCACAGCAGTACAGTTCACAATAACTAAGACAGGGAAACATCCTAAATGGCCATCAGCAGGTAACTAGTAAAGAAGCTGTGGTCTAGATAATGAATGGAATTCTATGCAGCTACAAAAAGAAAATGAAATTGTGTGCTTTGAGACAATCTGAATGAAACTGGAGGGGATCTTATTAAGAGAAATAAGTCAGAAAGAAAAACAGAAAAACAGTAGGGTTTCATTCACATGTGGAATATAGTAAAATGAAGCGAGTAAAGAATTAAACCCCAGTCAAAAGCCACAGGACACAAGGTGATGACTGCCAAGCGGGTGGAAGAGGGGAGGGAAGGAGAGAGGGAACAAAGTGGTGGGAAAAAAAACACTGGAACTCTGGTGGTGGATGTGGTGTATAACACCTATAAACTGAGAAAGGAGTTCAACATCTTAAAATGACTATGGCTTTGTAAACAAAATAAGTAAAATCATTACATGATAAAAAAAGATGTGTAACCATTTTCTCAGGACTTTTAAAATAATACACAATTTCATATTTAATCCAATAAATATCTCTTATAATGAAGAGTCTAGGGACCAACACAGATAATGAAAACCTTGCTCTAAGAGTAGAAAAAAAAATGCCATTTCAATTATAAAATATAATCACATCAAAACTCTGTAATTATTTCTTTTTAATTGGAAGTCTTCTATAATTAGAAGTATAAGGATGGTGTGAAGCTTTTTTTTCTTTATGATTATTATCTAGTAATTTTATTCTTATATAACATCCGGTACTTTTGATATTTTAGGGCTGTTTTGAGATAACTAGAGCAAAGGGTCCTGCTTCCCTGTGTCACAACATTCTAGTATAATCTCATTGTATACAAATAAAAGTGAATTCTATAAAATAATTAGCAACAGATTAAAGGGTATTTTTTCTAAACACATTGGTACACCTTCATTAGAGCATTTCATCCTGAGGAGAACAATCTATTGCTCAGTTTAACCTATCAGCTGGTCAGTAATACTTGAGATTGCAAGGGTATATTTTTAACTGTTGATAATAATAGCAATATTGATAAATTTATGTGTGTTGAAATGTTTCTAAGGTCCTGACACTATATTAAGACCTAGACATGTATACTTTAATTTTTAAAAATCTGAGGACAGGAATTTGTTTCTTTTATGTCAATAAGGGGAGACTATGCACTTTTCTTAACACATCAAGTGGGAAACAAAGTCAAAACCTAAACCCAGAGAGGAGAGAGAAAATGGAAACTAGGAAAGTATCACAGAAAAGGCCCATTAGAGCTCCAAAGAAGTATTAAGAAAAAATCATAAATGCATTTCATGTATTTCAAGAAAATGCTAAAAGATTTCATTTAACTTCACAACCAGGCAATTGACATTTGTACTCCTATTTTCAACTAGTTCAGTCACCATTCCATGAAAATCCATGTTGAAATCTTAAAACATGTGTATAAGCAAGTCAAAGAGTCTCATCATGAGGCCAGCAGTCTTGAACATACCTGAATAAGTCTGCATCATGACATCATAGGTTGGTCATATGATATGTTAAAATATTTTTAATTATGGTGAATTATATTGATAGATGTTCATTTTTTAAACAGAATTTGAAGGGTCAACTTAAGTTGGCTGTGATTTTTTTATTCTTTGTATTTGATTATGGTTGTATTTGCTAATATATCATTGAACAATTTTTGCATCTATGTTAAGGATAATTGATTGATCTGTAGCTTTCTTATTATGTCTGAATGATTTAAGTATGAGTAATGCTTACCACTTAGACTATTTCTAAAATGACCTTCACTTTGCATTAAATTTACCCTGACATGTATCATGATCCTCCTAAATCAAGTATTCCTTAATTTTTCCTTCAGATTCCAGAACTCCCTTTTACCCAAAGTCACATTTCCTTTAGACAGGGCATACATTCTTACTCAGTGGGTTGTAGATGCAGCAGCTCCTCAGCCCAGGTGGCCAGGACGATGGCTCTCCTCACCAGCAAAGGGTTCCACTTTTCAATCCCATCATAGGCCCTTTTGTAAATAGATCCCCAAGAAACATCAGTTCTTTATTGAGCTACATAACAAATCACAAGAAACTGATGATCAATTTATTATATCAGGGAATCCAAATATTTAGGTATTCAGAAGGGAAATTAAACTTACTTTTTTCATTCCTTGACTTCAACATCATTTCTTCAATTTCTCGATTTATAGAGCAAAGACTTTAGAGACAAGCAAGGCTATGAAATCAATGCTGACATCTCTTCTTAGACATCATAAGCTCATCACATTAATGCCAGCAAGGGAAGAGGAGGAGAGATAGGTGCCCTAATTACACATCAATAAAGAACAGAAAAAGAGGAGAAATGCCAACCACATACCTATTTAACTGGTAGTTGCCAAGATAAAAATGATTTGCCAATGAAATTTATGTTCTCCCCAACTTCTCACCATTAATAGATTGGAGCCTAGTCTGCATACAAATTCACGATGGAATCTAAATCCAAAACTGATAACATAAGTATTGATGTCTGCATCTATTCTATGTATGCATATATCCATGCATCCATGCATCTATCTATTTGTCTATCTAGCTATCATCTGTCTATATGTCTGTCTTTCTACATATATATACTGTGTTAACCTCTCACTTCACAGGAATGACTACTGAACACCTAAGCATTTGATAAACATTAAAATACATACATCATACATGAGGGAACCTTGTGAGCATTAGTGATTCTAGAAATAAGTGGCTTTATAACATTCTAATTTTTTTATAAGTAAAGTAACTGTGACTAAAAATTAAAGAAATGATACAAACAGCAAATTCAAGGTAAATCTAGGGTTTGTACTCAGTGGAAAGCAACATAATATCTTTAATAAAAATATTATCATGTATGTGTTTATAAGTTTTATAGTATCCCTACTGAAGATAATGATTAATGATAATTAATAGTAAAATTACACAGCACACCTTATAATCCAGGCACTGGGAAGTACTGCTCACAAATAATAAAATGCTTTATGCATTCTATAGTAATAACATTTAGTACTTACTATAACCCTTAAGATTCAGAAGTATATGTTTTTACAAAGAGAAATTTATACATATTATTTAAACAACTTTTCAAATAAACCCTAAAAGTAAGCAAAATTTTATATATATATTTATTATTATTAAATGTAGTATATTTTGCTATGTATCTATTATATTATTATAACAAAAATATAATAGTTTATACAAATATATATAATATAGAATGAATATTTATATATTTACATGTTAAATGTATTTATTTAGACTGCACAAAAGGAAAAAAAAGTCTCAAGATGTGTTAGAGTGAAAATCATGGAGAAATTAGTGACAGAATTTGAATTATAACTTTGATTTCAGAATTCTAAAATCTAAAAATCTGAAAGCAGTGTCAAGGTGCACCAAGAGAATGCTGCCTTTCCAGATTCTCAGTGGAAGGCTAGGGAGAAATGCTCATGCCACCAATTCAAAATTTTTGGGAAAGAAAAAGAAGGTGCTTCATACCACTGGCCATATAAGTGGCTGATTCTCAGAGAGGCTTCTCTAGGATCCTGCCGGCCAGAACCACTTGAATCCTCTCTGAAGTACTCAGGCTTATGGGAATTTTAAGCAGATCACATTCAACTCATGCAATGAAAACTACTCCACTGTGGGGATAAGACAAATTTTAAAGCATTCAAACACTTATTGGACTGGAGCAGGTACACTCTTGGGGAAGGACCTGGAACATTTCATTGGTTGACCAGCACTCCTCAGCCTCCTGCTTGGTTCCACTACCCTCTCTCAAG
The DNA here is from genome assembly GCA_004363575.1 of Solenodon paradoxus. Taxonomy (NCBI): domain Eukaryota; kingdom Metazoa; phylum Chordata; class Mammalia; order Eulipotyphla; family Solenodontidae; genus Solenodon; species Solenodon paradoxus. The sequence continues at coordinate 803,393 of RJWH01000356.1, read as the reverse complement.
GTGTTCTGTGCTCAACTCCATCTTCTTATATTTGGAAAAATGATTCTAATCATGCTCAAAAACCTTGCAGTGGAAGAAGATGCCCTTCAGAGTCTTTTGACTCCTAACTAGCTTCACCTTCTTATGAAGTCTGGTTTCTTAGTAATGGGTCAGGGACAAGGAAGAATGAGTCCTCAAAAAAGCAAAACAAATAGCAACAAATCACTGCTACACAACACAATCCTAAACTACAGTCAGAGCCCTCTGATCTTCTGTTCTAGTTCTTTCTCTATAAGAGAATCCTTGGTTTCTTAAATAGCTAATTTATTTTGTGGAAAAAATCTTCTTTTATGAATATTTGCATTTGGAACATCAGAATGTGACTTCACGAGCAGTTAGACACAGGAAACAAAAAGAACCTATCAAGTCAGTAACAGCCATTCAAACACCTTAATTCAGGTAAATTTGATTTATAAAATAAGTTTAGATGTATGGATTCACTATTCAGCAAAAATAGGATGACACACCAAGTCGACCATCAACTTACCCAGAGTTCTCCACCAATTCTATTGTGCCCCCAATAATTTTGCTTCCACGCCCACCCTTACCCTCTGTTGTCAGTATCCAAAGTCATTGTTTGTTTGTTTTGCATCTTTGCATTCCACATTTGAGTGAGATCACAGGGTATCTGTCTTTTTCTTTCTGATGTCTTTCAATCCGCATGACCCATGCTAGTTCTATCTCATCCATGTTGTCACAAATAGCAGGATTTTATATTTTAGGGATGTGTAGTATCCCACTGTGTGTGTGTGTGTGTGTGTGTGTGTCTGTGTATATATATATATATATCTCACAGCTTCTTTATTGATTCATCTGTTAATGGAACAGAAGTTTTCAAACACCTTTTGCATATATTATTTTATTTATTCCATCATCTATTCAATCACTCAACCGACATGTAGTTAGCCTTTATCAGACAACAGGCTACGAGATTGTTTCTAAGATGAGAATCTCAATCATTATGTCACTTTAATAGTTTCACATTTGTGTGAAGATATCACGCAAATAGCAATTTAAAATAGTGTGACATAGAGGACGAATGTAAAGCATGCAGGGAGAGCTGTTAACTGACAGTGCATGGATAAATAAGGGGGCAGTAAATACTTCCAAGAATATATGGTGCTTTATCCTAGTCTTGAGGTCACAGGACACATGTTCAGAGTAAAGAGGTGAGAGAAAGGTATTTCTGGCATAAAAAAACACCACCAAGATGTGCAAAAGTGTGCTGTTTTAGGGAACCTATGAGTGACTCTGTATAGCTAAAGATGTGCATGAGAAATGTTAAAATATGGGGCTGGAAAAGAAGAAGGAGGCAAGTTGTGAGGCTTCTTTCATACTATGCTAAAGAATTTAGGCTTTCTCCTGTTAGTGTCAGAAGTCACTAAAAAGATTTTTTCAAAGGTCTATGCCTAACCATTTTTGCATTTTAGCAAAATCATACTGATATTATTGTGAAGGAGGGATCAGAAAGGAACACAGCTGGCTGCAGGGAGATAAACTTTTGTAGGAACAATAAACAAAGAGGCTGAGAACTTCCTTGAGGCACAGAATAGACAAATTGGGACAAATACATTTAAAGTTCATCAACTGCCATGCACTGCTGAAAATTATATGCAGGGTCAGAGATGAAATCAGCAGACTGGGATAAGGGTGTCTAGCATGAATGGTGCAGAGCATACTGAGATTTACTGAAGGTGGGAGGGAGCAGGTCAGTGTGGAAAACTGAATCAGAAGAGGCACCAGACATTCAGCCTCCACAGCTCAGAAGACCAAATGAAGGTGCCCTTTCTGAATCAGCTCCTTCGACTCGTAACAGCATGTGCTAAAAGGCAAGATTATGAAAGGGGAGCATGTCTTGTGAAGTGAAGAACTGTCACAGCAGAGAAAATCAGGAAAAATGGATGGATACCCTACAAAGGGAAAAAAGAAAGATTCTACAAGCATGTGCAGAAATCACATTTACATGAGCCTGTCTAAGGTCAGTGACATCAGGAATGTTTCCATGCTTCTTGGTATGTCTCTGTTCTCCTATAGCTGAATGAGTTCTTGATCAATTCTAATTGGAAGTTGTTTGTTTTAAAGTTCCTTGCATTTCAGATCCTAAGAACTTTTCAGGGGAATCAAGAGTCTGAAGTGACTTTTAAATGACTCATGGATCAGGGTTTGATAATATTGGGCCCTCATCCATGCCATCCTCCATCTCCACCACAACTTAATCACCTGCTCCAGGAGGGAGCTATCATGTAGAAACATCTAGAGCAAACTGTGTGGATGCTTATAAAGAATCTAGGACAACCAGTAGGACCACCATATCTGGACAGAAGTTGTGCCCAATCTGATGAATTCCTGTGGTCTGCATTACAACCCAACATGAAAATCCAGCTACTCAGCAGCTGCCACCATTTAAGACTTCACACAACCTTGAGTATTTTCTGGTATAAGTTATTTGGAGAGAAGTCTGCAGGTGGAAAAAGCCAAAACAGAGTCCCTGCAGGGAAACAAATACTTTTTCATAGGGAGGCCACTATTGTTTAGATTCACGTGAATATTAGAAGCAGTTCACAATAAATTTAAATGACTGACAAGAGCGTCAATGGTAGCCAGACCCCTTGACACCTATCCAGTTAGGAGTTTTCTGTCACTTTGTGGCTTTTCCAAACAGCCGAACAGAGGTAGCTAGGAGTTCATACAATCACCAGAATAAATAATTCATAGCATCTAGACGCGCCCATATTTACATTATTAGCTGGCTGTTAAACTGGGTGTGGGGTGGAGGCAAAGGGATATTGGGGATATATTCTATGATTACCAAAACACAATGCATAAAGGATACAAAGATAAAGCTCACTGCATTATTAATTGATATTTGTTTATTCATTTATCATCCTGTCTTAATCAAGAAAGGAGATCCAAGGAATGCGCTGTTGTGATAGGTGGTGTAACAGAAGAACCACCCAGTTCTCAGTTTTCGGTCCCCTTTGTAGCCAGTGCAAAAGAAAACCTTGGCTAGTAAGAAAATTCACAGCAGTATTATAGCCTAAGAGTATAAGTTTCATTGCATTCACTCCATAGAGCTCTGGGGTAGGTTACAGGAAAACTATCAGTAATATATACATACATCTATGCATACAGATGTGTGTGTGTGTGTATATGTGTATATGTATGTGTGTGTATTTTGTTGTTGTTTTTTAAAGGAAAGATGCCAGCAGGAATGAAGATGAGCAGAGGCAGGCAGTCAGGAAGAGCGAGGAGGAAGAAGCACTTTTATTTAATTTTTATTCATTTCATTTAGTTGTTCTTCTTGGTTGTTTCTGCTGATCCCAGAACACAAACCAGGACTTGGGGGTGAGTGTGGACTGCCTCCGATCGCGACTCCAGCAGGGGGCGCCTGTCACTGCTGTCTTAAAATTACCTTGACAACATGCCAGTAAGGAAGGAAAGCTGAAGACATCTGAGAAAGCTCAGTGATGAACTGGACTGGGTGGTGTGAAATTAAGAGGTAAAGTGTACTGGAGTCTGAACAAGTGCTTTGACTGAAAGAGCAACCTAAGTGTCAAAGCTGTGGAGACCATCGCGGCTATCAGGGTGGTGCTTAGTGAAGTGCAGTCAGTGACACCAGTGTGGAAGATCCGCGTAAACTGACTGCACCCTGCATCTGCTCACATAGATGGTAGCGGACAGCATGATTTCCAAACACACAGACCAATGACATGTACGTCAGAAACGTGTGCTACAACCAGAGAACCAGCTCCGATGAGGAGCAAAGTAAAATAATGAGACAATTCAGTTGTCACACTGCTGTCAGCAGAGGTCAGTTGCACCTTTATAAGGAGAAGACTTGTCTAAAAAAAGAAAAAACAAACACATGAGTGTCACAGTAAAATAAAATGTTTCTATTTTCACAAGTGTGTCTTAATTTCATGTTATATTGTTTTACAATAATAATCTGCTTTTTAATGGAAACAATTGTTCAAAATAGAAGTGAAGCAACTTCATAATTCTACTTACTAGTATCCTTTTGATCTTTAATTTATCATCTTATTAAATAATCTTCTCTCCCACAGACACTACGTAGAGTATCATCTTAACAACTCTGTACACCTACTTAAAAGATGAGATAGATGATGGCTCCTAAAATGTCAAAGACGCTGAAATTAATTCGAATTGTCTAGTGGTAGAATATAAAAGCAACGCACATCTAGTGGAGAGCAGCGTACTACTCCTGTCTTATTACCAAACAAAGGCTGTTAATATTTGCATCCCAGACAATTCACATGCCTGAGCACAATTTCCTCAAGAGGAGAGTTTACCACTGCTTCATTGACTAATTGATCCATGCATGCATAGCCTCCTACAAAGTGTTCCTTTGCTTCTCTGTAAGAGCTTTTTGGGTTTTTTTAATCCATGTAAAGAGCAAAAGTAAATCTCGTCAGTTTAATGCTGGCAGAGACAAAGTACAGAGTCAGAGATCTGAATAAACAGAGACCCTCAGACCCGCCTTCATTCCCACCAGGGTAATGTTGTTCAAGTGCAGCAGGAACTGAATTCTAGTTTCCCAGCATCCAAGAGAGAACTCAAAACCATCAGACTAGGGGCCTTTACTAAAACTTTGACTATCAGCCTCAGGATCATCCTATTCCCTCCCTCTGTGAGTTCACCACCAAAGGACCTCCAACTATTCGCAAATCGTTATCATAAAGTAGCATTTCCAGGAGACAGAAATCCAAGGAAGATCTGACCATGCCTGTTTTCAGCTACCTAATGCACTACACACAAAAAATAGCATTTTTATTTTCTCATGTAGCCTTGTTATAAGTGAAAATGTTATAAATGGCGAAAACAAACACACATGGAAAACTGTCCTTGTGCGTATCCTTTTCCTACTCTCCCTGTATCCTGTGAGCACAGTATACAAACTACAGCCCCGGGTTATAACTCAGCCTCCCTGCTTTCGTTCCCCTTCATGAATGTTTCAGTATTTACACTTCTCTTAATACACTAAGATGGATAGCCCTGCCTCTTGATAGATACCAATATTGGCTCCCCAGTCTCTGGGATATTTGCTTTTCTCCTCTAATTTTTCTATAATAAGTTCATTTTCACTGCTCATATCCTTATAGTGTGCTCATTTTTCAAATACCAAATATTGAGTATTGAAGGTAACAGCATTTACCCACAGGAGTTATTAGATTAGTGCACAGGGTATCTCAAATGCTGCACAAACTCAGTTCTGCTTCCTCTTGGCTTTGCAGGCCTTCATGCTGGCCCCACTGCCCACTCACCAGGAGCTGAGAAAGTGATAGGAAAAAAGCTAGGAATCTGAAACATTAAGAGATTGCACCTGCTGTCAGTATGAAAGCACTCAGGGACATCTTTAAGAGTCTTACTTTTCCAGTTACTGCATTGTTCTTACCACCAGCTGGGAAAAAAAAGGAAAAGAAAGAAAAGAAACTCATCTTAAACATGAACATAGATCCCAGTCCCGATCGCAAGTGGCTTTCGTAAAATCTAACTCTGTGAACACTGAGTAGATATCAGAAAAATCTAATAGGAGTGAATCTCAAGCTAAATGAAAAGCATCTGTTCTTTAGGTTAAGTCTTAGACCATGATGCATAGAGGATGTGGATTCATGGACACATACAGCTTGAGGAGAAGTACGAGCTGGACTAAAAGCTTGGGTTCAAGTCTCCAGTGAGCACAGAAACCTTTGCCAATGGAGCACTGAGGGCCAATTATAACAGCACGACAGGTCTTTAATGAACACACTCCAAGTTGGTTGTACTACGCTAAGTACTACGTAAATCTATCTTATTCAATCTCCAACAACCTGTTTGAAGGAGGAAATGGAGGTGTGGAGAACTAAGGAGCTTGTTTCAAGTGACAATGTATGAGAACCAGGGAGCCTGAATTAAAATGCAATGAGTATAACTCAACTGTTGTGCGGCATTTACTATGCCTATGGGGGAACCGAAGGACACAGAGAAAAAGAGAGACGAAGAGATATAAAGAAAAAAAAAAAAAAACAGAAAAAGAAATTAATCAAATGTTGAAACAGTATTGTACTATCTTTTCTGATTGCTTTCTATGACTTTAGAAAGGAAATAAGACCAGACTCTTGTTCATTTCCTTAAAGTACTTCACAAATACTCCTTATCTTGTGAGCATGTTTCTCACAAAAAAACTGGGTGTGATTGTCAAGTTTGGTATTGACTGTCCATTCATTATGGCCTCTAAACCCAGTTGAAATAATTCACGGCTCTAACAGCAAAGGAACCCTTGTTACTCTGGGGGGAACTGGGTGAGGTGGTCTTCTGGACAGACAGTGTCTCGTTCTCTGTTGAGACAGCTTTCTGAACAGTTTTCAGAAGCAATTAAGTGGATCCTCATGTTCTGCCTTTGGAATATAACATCTGAGTGAAATGCAGCTTCATCCCGTTCTGAGAATCTCCTCCTTCTCATTCACCTGCTAGCCCACTGCTCTGAAGCCACAGGTTATCTCAGGGCTCTTCTGCTGTTGTTGGTATCTTTCATAATAAGGGAAATGTTATTGGAATGTAGGCATTCAGGCTTTGAAAATGACCTTTTAATTAAAGCAAAGAACAAGCAATTGAAGGTGTCGCCCCATAATAGGGAATTTTATTTTAGACATTTACACTTGTCCTAAATGCATAAGTGATCCAAAATGATTCTGTATTCTCCCCTGTGTTAAGATATATATTTTTAGAAATAGAAATAAATGAGAGACCCTTCCTAGAAGGATATGATAATAAAGATGAAGACAGAGCATGAGACTAAAAGTCCAAACACAGACATCGATAAGAAGAGACAAGGCTACCACACATAAGTTCGGTTTTACTCTCTTTTTGTCCCTACATCACAGGGATGTCTTATCATGGATTCACTCCACCCCTGGAAATACTTTATAATAAAATATCCTCACAAGCACTCTTCTTGCATTGTCTGCTTCTTCATACATACCCAAAGACAATAGCCTTTTACTGAGTGTCTCCTATTCCCAATCTCAATGTGATGATCTCAAGTGACAGTGTTTCTTTAATCTCCCTCATCAAATACTTGCAATGAAATTGTTGTCTAGGCATGCTTTCGAGTGATCTAAGAAAGAATGGTGAACACTGATCACCGTGTGATGGATCCACGGTGGTGTGTGACTCAGGAATTCATAGAGATTCATGCTTATACCCTCCTGCATCACTTTTATTCAATGACTTTGGGGCCTGCTGACACAAAATTTCACAGACAAGATGCAACAGCCCTGTTTCCTCAGTAGGAAGTGTTAAGCTATGGGATGTTATTTTTATTTGATCTTGGACAGCTTTATTTATAGAAGATTTACTTTCCTAATTAGGTTTTATTCTAGCTAATGTGAAATCAATTCTTATTCCCATTCACATGAGACTGAAATGATTGAAGTTTGACCAAAACATGTAAGGTGGTAAGGGAGACAACTGCCTGGCAGGTATTATTGCTACAGGAGAACAAAGTCAGGTGTCACTTCAAGAGACCCACCATGTGCTGAGAGCTGATTCCTTCCTGTGAAGATTTCAAAGCAGTCAGTGCACCCTGGGGTTTAGTCACATGCAGGGACTCCTCCCTGGAGTCGGGAGCACCCAGCTATCTCCAGCCTTTGACAGTGTCCTGTACTCATTTTATTAGCACAATCATTTTTATCAAATTATTTCAAGGACTTATTTTAAAATAGCAAATGGCTACAATTTTATTAACAAAAAATAGAAACTCGCCTATTCTGCTCTCTACCCAATGCTTTGGGTCTCCAGAGACAGCCACTTTCAACTCAACAAGCTCTTTTTCTGCAAAATTACTAGAAATGGAATTTCTCTTTTATAGTCTCCATTCTTCCAATCTTCAGGAGAAGGAGTGTTGTGCTGGAAGACACTGACTATGCTAGCTTTGTCATTCTCCTCAGTTTAAAGAAATTTTAGATAGGATTCTTCCTGCCATGGCCCCCAGATTTTTCTTTTCCCAAAGCACTTACTTTAGAAAACTTGCAAGCATATGTTCTTTCTGTGACCCTTTGAGATTTAAATCTCCTCCCAGCTTCTGCTCAGTTTTGACAACCAAGGATGTCTTTCTCAAGGACCTGGTAGTTATCCCTTCAAAATTCAACCAGGTAGAAAGATTAAGTCCTTATCTCCCAGGATAGGAAGGGGAAGGTGGAGCCTAACTTGGGTACCAATGAGCAAACAGAGATACCTGATGTCTTTGATCAACTTTCTCTCCAATATCCTCTAGTACTTTTCCACCAGCTCATTGCAGCACTTAAAGACCTCCCCACCTTTGGTTACCATAAAATTAGTTCAATCTCTCATCTACTGTAGGCACCATGAATAAAATTTTTCTCTCCTGCTTCACTCTATCCAGGGCATTGTTTTTTTGTTTTTTGGGTTTTTTTTTGAATGACCTCCACCCTCAATTCGTTGTGATAACTTAAGCCACTGAATGTACAGGAGGAGAGAATTGAGCTGGCACAGATGGTGTCAGCGTGCCCTCCTCAGGGCACTGCCGGAGACCATGAGGGAATTACAGAAAGTAGACCTTACACCTCCTTGTCCATTCTCTCCATTCCTCTTGCATTGCTCCCCTCTACCCACCTACATGCTCCATCAGGATATGCATCATTTCCTTTCTTCCTTGGTACCACTTGTCCCCTCTTCTCAGTCATTCTTCTTTAACCTAATCTGAATTCTGATTTTCATGCCAGGTGGGCAATTATCAATCAATAAATGAGCCGAAAGAAACAATGAGGGGTTCGGACTCAGGTTTGCTTTGAAGCTTGACAGATATTATGATAAGGATGACCGTTGAGATTGATCCTTTTGACCCTCAGTGAAAAGTTTTCCTAAACTTAGAATAATATTACATAGATTTCATGGTCATGCCTAGCATAGAGAAATTATATGAAGCAGCTGATTCATGTTGGGCAAACAAAACATTGGAAACTTAACCATAAAACAAACATTGCTGTCTCCTGTCATGAAAACTGTTCGCTGAAAAGTTTTTAAAAAAGGTAACATTGAAAAGTAGCAATGATTCCTGATTATTCTAATTAAGATCCTAGCTATTAGACTTCTGTCTCTCTTTCTCAACCACGGCACTGATTTCTGTGAAAAGTTCTGAGTTTTTGATGGAGCAATTTATAGAGAAAATATCTTCTGTGTATAATGAGCATTAGAAAATATTAATAGCCATTAATGAACCCTAGTCTCAATAGGGAACAAGGAAATGTTCATTTATACTTATGGCAGGTTCTGGAATCTCTGTACTATAGAGTTCTAAGATGTTTTCAAGAGAAAAGTTATAAAGGGTAGTGATTAAGTCTCCATATTTATTCCAGAAAGTCATAAAACTCTTGCTGTCAACAAGACTTGAAAGAGACCCTTTTTTTTGGTGGGAAGTTAGAAGTTTCATATTTTATAAGGAGCAATTACTATCATCCTGAGTGCATAGTAGGGACTGACTTCTCCCTCAAGGACAACTATATGCATTGATCATAATTGTGCATAATCATAAGAGTCGGAGCAAGTCCCTGGGAGAGATAACTTCTACACCATTGTGACTTCTTCAAATGTGATGGTGTCAGCATCTGTGAAGGTTCTATGAAGTCATTTGGAAATTCAAATATTTACTCTTCCCCAAACTCCTCTGAGACAAAATATCAGGGAACAAAAAACAGATAATGGTATATTGCAATTACTTAAAAAAAAAAAAAAAAAGAGTTTATCTTAGGGAAACATGTTTTCCAAAGCAGATTGGTTATTAAAGCGGGCAAAAAGAACTCCAAAATATATGCCGGAGCCTTTTCTTCTTCATCTTCAGTGTCCCATTTTTCCCCTTACAATGCTGTGTGGCCCTTAAAGCATGACACAGAATTACTTGCTCTCAGAACCCAGATGCTCTGAGGACATAGTATGTGCACACAGGGACCACAGCTTACGGGTAAATCACAGAACAGGGACAGTCTTGCAGTGGTGCTATTTCCAGGGCACCTAGATAACCTGTTAATTTGACAAAAAAAAAACCCACGAAAATCCTATACCTCCTAGTATCTGGATATAGAACCAGACATCTCCATAAGCAAGATAAGCCTGGCCTACGACTTTTTGGCAGTACATGAAAATTAATTAGTTAACTCCAGACAGGTTTACAAAATTAAAGCATGCTTCAGATATTCACATTTTACCAGTAATAGAATTTACACACAAACACAAAAATCAATGTAGTTCTCTTCATCAAATGATCATTTCAATCAAATTTTAAATTTGATTAATGAACATTTCCCACCAATTAAATTAAGACAGCTCTACAACTTACTCTATAGTCTTGTTTATCTTTAGAATAATACAGAAATAATTTGAGACTTTTTAGATGCAATGAGAAACCATAGGTGTAGTTTCTCACTCCCTAAAATAACTGCAACTACACATTAGAAAACAATAATATCCACTCATTTGTGGGCTCCCAACAACAAAACTTTAACTCTATTGATCCAGGCAAATCATCTCCTTCCTCTTTTAGGTCTTGCTACTAATACCTTATGTCAACTATAAATCACAAATATCTCATTATTAAAACAGACCAAATAATCATGCAAAAATATATACTTTGCATTTTCTAAAAATTATAACCATAATATCTCACTGTACCTTTGAAACTGAAATATATAAATCTTGACCATTCAATAATTATTCAGTTAGGTAAAAATATGTAGATTACATGCACAGTATGACCCAAAAAGTCTCATAATTATATGACATTTGAAATAAAATCTCTTTACTGAGATATGAAAGAATGAATTACGTTCTATAATAAGTGAGTTCCAGAACTAGAAAAACATGAATTCAAATACCCTCAACAAGTTACTTAAATTCTCTGGGCCACTAGACTATTAAAATAGTATAATAATAGCACATTCTCATTTGTTTGTTTTAAGATTTTTATATAAAATCAAGTACCAGTGAAGCACAAAGCATTCAATTAATAAATAATGAGGGTGCAGTCAAGTCATAATTATTCAGAGACTTGTTAACAGTGGTTAAACACAGCTGCTACTATTAATAATAGGTATTATATTTTCAGAAGAATACAAAAAATCTGATATTGCATATCAGATAAACTATTTTAGATAAGATCACAACTCTCTTTGAAATATGTCAAAATGCAGTCTCAGATCAACAGATGCCCATGCAGTCAGTTTCACTTGTGGGAAAAACATGCCCATGAAAACAACATATTTAATGTTCTGAAGGTGATATATAAAATGTAGGATCCTCAACCTGGAATAACAACAACTTTGTGTGGTCATTTGAAGTAAAGAAAGAAAATGACTTTCAGAGTGAGAGGGAAGGATTCACTACTAAAACAGCATGCCTGGGTGTGCCCTGGTGGCTTGGGCACTAAGCTAGTGAATGGGACATGGACCATGTAAAGCCTAAGGATGTGGGTTCCTGACCCAGGGTCAGTAGAGAACAACCAAAAATAAGCAAATAGATAAAAGTGCTTCCTCCTCCTCTTCCTTCCTCTCTTTAACAACCAAACCAATCAAACAACAACAATAAAAACAACAAACCAAAAAACAAACAAACACAAGATGTCCTGAGAATTAGAGGCTGACAACTGATCCACATAACATACTTCTACCTTTTCCCTCTGGTCACAGACTCCTTTACATTGGGTGTGACTGTTCCACTAAACTCTAGACATCAATATGAGCAGAAGTCATGTGCCCCACTACTAAAGCTGGTAAACAGAAACCCTCCCTTGATGGTCTCTATGTTCCTTTCCTATTGACTGACCAGATGTATATGAGGAAAACAATTAGCTGACAAGAAACAGATCTTGGATGATCATCTTGGCAAAAAGCAAACACACTTCTACTATGTTTGTGTTCTTTTTCAATTTGAGTTTCCTCTGTTATTACTGCTGGTCGGCATTAACTAAGAGTCTGATGCTGTGGCTGACCATTTGGACACCCAGTAGACTGGCAAAAAGTACACAGAGGATGCAAAGAAACAAAAGGATTCACACCAAATATCTGGTGGATTCTTAACTAAGTACATCTATACACAACCAATTTTGTTATTACAATATTTTGACCAAGTTCATTGACCATCATTTGATTTTATTCATGACTGTGTCTCCCTCCTTAGAAAATTAAGAGTAGCCTCTCCAATATACTAGTTTCCTAGTGTTATTATCATATCAGAAATGCCATATTCTGGGTAACTTATAACAAAAATGTATTTCTCTGTTCTGGTGGCCAGATGTTCAAAATTGAAGATGTCATCAGGGTCCTGCTCCCTCTTTACACTCTGGAAAAATCATTCTTTGCTTTTTCTAGTTTCTGGTAGTTTACTGGCAATCTCAGGTGTCTCTTGGCTTGCAGCTTCATGAGTCCAATAACTGTCTTCATCATCACATGGCATTTTTTTTGTGACTCATGTCTGTCCCTGTTTTAACTTGGACATCTTCTGATAAGGATAACAGCATATTGAATTAGGAACCCACCATGTTTCAGAGCATGATTTTTCTTAACTCATTACATCTGAAACAAATTTATTTCCAATAAAGATCACATTATGAGGTACTTTGAAGTAGACTTCAATGTAAATTTTTTTGAAGGAGATGGAATTTAACCAATGAAAATTATAATTAATTAAATACAAATAACTAAATATAATTAATTAAACATATTATAATTAAATATATTGTTGTGTCTGTCACATTGTACCCTTGTTCTTCTCTATACTTACTTCTTTCTTTTACATATTTTAAGGTCCAATTCTAAATCTCCTTCATTCAGAAATCCTTCCCTAATTCTCTGATACAGTTTTTGCCATTTTATAGAATCATATATTATTGAGAATCCAAGTAGTAATCCTTAACCTACCTTTCCATTGATTACTAGTTATATCAGGATTATATATGTCAGGTCTGTTTAACAGACCAACTAGAAGACATGAAATGCAACACACCTACATTTATATTTATGTATATGCTTTATGACTGTGTTATTTAGTTATTTTCCAGTCTAGAAGACCCTAAAGGAGCATGTATATTAGTTCTCTTAAGCCCTGACAGCATTTAACAATGTGACTCAACCTGCAGAAAACAGAAGGAAGGTGATAGTCAGTGAAAAGTTTTGAACATCATAATTATCATGAAGATTTCAAGAATATAAAAATCCTACTAATGAATAATGAATAATTTAAAACAATATGACATGAAAGGAGGTACTATGTAAATCAAGTTGTCAGTTCCTTCCAAATGGACAGAAGAAAGCGTTTATGAAGGCTGTATTTCTGGGAAAGGTTTATTAGAGGACGAGACATAAACTGAGCCTTAGGGATTAGTTAGTAGGGTTTAAACAGGATAAAATATGAAAGAACAATTCAGGTTGGAATTGAGGGGTGGGACTGTTTGCTTCTGGTTGTCATGTTCTGCTTTAATTTCTGTGACCATCCAAAGATACTTTCTATAATTATAAAGGCATAGTAAAGGATTGATCTTGGGGAACAGAGTGACACTTTAAAACTCAGTGGGGTTTACAACCGAAATTGAGAGTCATGGACCACAAAGAGTTGCATAGGGTCAGGCAGTTGGTTCTGAATCTAGCCAGGGTTTCAATACAGGTTGAGGTCTACTCACCATATGGTCCTCATGAGGGTGCATTTGACTAGAGGAGGTGGCATTCCCAACTTATACCAAGTTATCAGATGATACTTTATAGACCAGACTAGGCCTTGAACTTTTAAATTTGCTGCAGTTTTCCATTTGTGTGGTATCAATCAGGACATTTTTGGTTGCCAATGAGGATAGCAAGAAAACAAACGAGCTTGAAGTTATTTAAAGAGAAAGGGAATTAATGTAAAGAAAAACAGAATGAGAACAATTCTGTGGTTACTCTTTAGAAACAAAGAGAACCATGATCATTCTCATTTCCCTTTCTTGTCTTATTCTTTTCTCCCAGGTCATAGCAGCTTTGTCCACACAGCTGAAAGCACTGCTATATAGAGACTTCTTGTTATATGTCTCACATACTTAGTCCCAGAGACAAACTGCTCATATTATTCCTGGTGCCAAATCCAAATTCTTAGGGAAGAGACTCATCACTCCAGCTTGTGAAAGGTAATCAAATTTGTCAGCAGGAAGGTGCCACATGAACATGCTTACAGATGCATGAGAGGCTAAAGGAGTTGTCTTCTTGGACAAAGAAAGACATGGTCAAGAAGAAGGTGATCTTAAGTTTAATCTGAACAATGGCATGCCATTGCAATAATATAAACGTTGGAAGACCCCCTAGATGAAAGCAAAGCATGAAAACAAGAAGCAAAATATTCTTAGTCAACATTCTCAACACTCCTTAATTCTAACCTGAACAGTTCTCTAACATTGTATCCTGTTTGAATCCTTCTAACCCAAAAGACTCAGTTCCTGTCTCTTCCTCTAATAATCCTTCCCCAGAACTCTAGTCTTTACTAAATACTCTCTCTGTCCCCCTCCAAAGAACTGACGACTTGAGTTACATTACTTTAAATGATTCATTAATAAGATTTTTTAATTCTTGAAACCATAATAATTATGATGCTCAGGACTTTTTACTGACATTCACCTTCTATTTCCTGTATATTGAGTCTCCTTGATGAGTGCTGTCAGGGCTTAAGGGAAAATTTTCCCAGACCCTTAAGATTCTTCTAGGTTGGCAAATAATCAGATAAACTTGAGACAAATAGATGAAAATAAAGAGCCAGAAGGAAGTTTAATAATGGCATATAAACCTGCATACATGGGAGAAACACAGTGAGACTGAGGAACCGACCATTTGCTATTCATTTCCATCCAACATTCCTTCAAATAGAATGAAAGGATGGCTGTGTTTAGGAGAGGAGGGAGAGGAGGGAGATGGGAGGAAGGCCAACCACAAGAGGAAGGATGGGTAAATAAGCAAAAATGTAGCCTTTATGCAGACTAAGTTTTTTCTTCCTCTTTTTCTGCATATATGAGTTAGAGTCGGTTTTTCGGGTTTAGTGAGGAATATCCATACAGAGAGATTTTTGCTTACATATGCACGTATCACAAAATAGCATCTTCACCCAGTCCTCAGAGGCCCTTATCTGAAATAATATTTTGCCAAGAAGACATATTTTGGGGGTGACATATTTTTGTGCCTTAAAATGTACTCTCAGTAAACATGTTTAGGAATAGATCTTGGGAAGATAAGAGCTAACATTACCTATGTGAAGAATACTGAATAGCTCCACAGAAGGCTGACCAGGTGAGTGCTAGGGCAACATACACCTTGCTTAGACTTATATCTGCCAAGGAGCACATCAAGCTGGACGTTCAGATACAAGTTGCTATAATGTGACAGATTTGTTTCTCAGAAATTGCTATAAATTAACACAAGACCATCATTTCATTCTTTAGCTTTCTACTTAAAGCTACATGTAAGAGAAAGAGGAAATTCAGAAACTAACAGGAATAATTATTGTTGTCTCTAAAAGGCAGAAGGATTTATGTTCCAACATATGTTTCCAGATTTTAAGCTTGTTGAGTCAGACACTGAATTAATTAGAATATTAGCTCACTAGTTTGGAATAATTAAAATGACAATCATTTTGAATTGGAACAAAGACATATTTGAAAGACACAATAACTAGAATCTGATTAACAAATGTTATAGGAAAATGTTCCACAGAGAGCATCTTATTTAATAAACTCATGAAGATTTGTCGCTAGTATATTTGTTGTTAGGATGCAATGTTCTCAGAATGATGGAAAACATCTTTTTCTCTGAAGTACATGAATATATTATTTTATACTTGTATACTATTTTCATTTAATTGAACCTTAAAATAGTTTTTTTTTCCCTTCTGTATAGCACTTTGCAATTCAAAAGTATGTTCTCACTTAAATCTCACATGATCTACCAAATAAGAAAAGCAGAATTGTTAGCCTTCCACAAACAAAAACGTTATGCTTAGAGACATTTCATGATTTTTCCAAAATCTAAGACCAGTGAATTATGGAACGAGATCTGAAGTCAATAGTTCACAGTTCATTCTAATATAACAAATAACCAACCACTTATCTATATTAAACCAACTTTAATACTTGAGATCTGAGTACATTATCTTATTCTTTAGAGATACAAGTTGTACTCATAAGAATACTAGGTAATTTTAAAAAAAGTACACCCAATAAAACAAGCAAGCACAAAATCTACTCACTCTTTGACATACTACTTAAATGCTTAGGTATAAGGTGTATGAGGCATAATGTACCAGGAAGAAGAAAAGTCCCTTCTGCTGATTTCTGCTGAAATGAACTATGCTGTAAACCTATCATGTCCTTTTTCCCTTTTTGATATATTATAATTGGAATAATGGTACATGTGGGTCTAAGTTGAAATAAAAGTACCTATATGTGCATATGTAATTCATGTGTGATCATTTTACGTATGTATAATGAACACATGTGATACATAATATCGGCATCATATGTACATGATTTAAATATATTAATGATAATGAGAGTAGATGATTGAACTTAATTGTTATTTTGAATTTGCATCCAGTATCCTCTGCCTGTCCTCTTCCTACAGAGACATGTTTACAGAGGAAATTGGATTGATTGTATAAACCAATATGTTTAGCTTGTGGCTGTGCAGGTTCAATTTACTCCTCTAAGAACACAAGTGAAATGAAATTATTGGATAATATCATTAGGCAATTAGAGTTGATTTGGCAGAATTCTCCTTCCTGTAAATGTATCTAAAAAGTTAAGAATTTGTTCCTAAAATACTACAAGGTAAGAACACTTAGAAACAAATGAAAGATAATTTTTTTTTTAGAGGAGAAAAAAACATATAACCACTCATCTTAATAGATGTTTTCCTTTATTTTTATTGTTGCTATATTTTGAGCAATGTCAGGAGGTCATGAAGAAAATTATTATGATGATAATTGCTGACTTTATTACCATCAAAGCATAAGAAGTAATATCAAGATAGAGTTCAATATGGCAAAGTTGAAGACAAAGCCAGGAATCAGAAGAGATTCATCATAATGTTGGCCCTGTGGTTGCTAAGTCACACCCTCTCAAAATCTTAATTTTTCTCATTTGAAAAGTGGAAAATATAATCCTCGTAAACAAGGATCAAATAGGTAACACCACTGTATTCTTAGAACTTAAAGAATACAATGACAGTGGTTAGAGTCATAAGGAATCATTCTGAAATTTAAACTATAACGGTAGAAGTGCTGCAATGCACAATACAATTGTTTCTAAGGATGTGTTTCCAGAGAGAATATTTGTTAACCAAATCTTACTTTAAGTCTTCCAAAGGTATTGGGTCAAAGCTCTCCCTCTGCTGCAATAAATATTTTGTAAACATAAATAGATAAAAGTCTATCACCTCATGTTGAAAAAGAAGTGCCACAGTGATTAAGATAAAAATGAGCATGACCTCTACCCCATTACTAAGTAAATCCACTAACCAGCTCACCAGACCAAAGGAAGTCCTAACTTGTCCCTCCCACAAATAAAACAAATAGATGTTCATTAATTTACCATCAAAACCAAGTAGCTTTTGCCCAAACAACTTGGGAAAGGCTTTTACTCGGGGCCATCTGTTAAGGTTAAAGACAGTCAAAAAGGATCGACTTGGTAATATTTTTAGGAAACTATAGAAAAATATAGAGACTTTTGCTTGTACGTTCTCTTGCTGTGACATTTATTAGTCCATGAGTCCCATTAGTTCTTCTGTTGGGACAAATAATGATGCTTCATAAAGCTAGTCCTAAGCATATGATCCCCAAGGAGATCACTTAGCTCTCTGCAAGAGAGCTCCAGACCTTTCACGATGACAGGTACATAAGAGACGTTCAGACATAGACGGTGCTGGCAGATGTACTGTCTTAGTCACCTGTATCATTCATGACCACCCCACAGTCCCTGGAAGAGGCAACTCAACTATGTCTTGTGGCTAAGAAGTTAAAAAACCTATGGACGCTGATCAGGCACTGAGCACCACAGTTTTCATAGCCTAGCAGTTTGAACCTAGCGTCTGGATGGTCATCTCTAAAAATGCTACATTATTTATTCAGATTAACTCTTTGAGGAATGTCTCCAATTCTTTATTAGATTGACTAGGTATTTCGTCATCAGTCTAGGATGCTTTTGAGAAATGGGTAGTGAATTTTAATAAAATATTAATGTTTTCCTGTAAGACTCACACCATTCTGCTTTACATATAGGTGCTACCACTCTACTAAATGTCAATATATTTATTGCTGAGAAAATTAATACTATATGTGAAAGTAGTTAGCACAATTCTAACAATTAGAAGTGCTCATTTTTCAAATTTTGTTCTAAGAGACCTACTTTGAAAAAGCACACTAACATTACTGCTTTCATATTTGCTAACTTCTCCAATGATAAGAATAATGTGGTATATATTCACAATGGGATATTACACAGTCATCAAAGAGGGAGAAATCCTGCCATTTTCAGCAACATGGATGGACCTGGAGAGAATTATGCTTAGCAAGATAACCAGAAGGAGGACAGACATCCTATGATAGCACTCATATGATGTGTGTACAGATAGAACACAAACAAACATCATAAATTAAACAACACTAAAAGTGGGGTGAGAGAAAGAACACTACTTCAAACAACTATGGCCTCTTAATGGTAGGAGATAAAAAGGCAAATCAGGTGATACCAAAGTGACAGGGTAGGGATGGGGGAGATGGTATGAAAGGAATTAACTGTAAATGAAGGGAAAAAAGAAAAAATGGGAGGAATATTGGTAAACCTACTGTGCTATATGTAAATGTAAAAATACAACTACATAACTCAAAACAAGTTAATGTCAAAATGCTATACCCCTTCAATAAAAAAA
>RJWH01000356.1:600000-784310 GCA_004363575.1 Solenodon paradoxus | reverse complement strand
TAGTAATTGCCCTGATTGCTACTGAACCTGAGGATTTTTCACATTCTCATTGCTCATCTCTATTTCCATTAATTGCTCATATTCTCTCCCTCTATAGTTTCTAGTTATATTGATTTATAGTAATTTGTTGTATAATTTAGTTAATGTCATCATTTGTTTATTGTTTAAGGTTTTGTTTATAATGTCTAAAAGAAATAAAAATTATTTTTAATTTATAGTCATATCTGCAAATTGTTCCTTTATGTATTTATTTAGATGTAGTTAAGATTTACATTTTCTCTACATCTCTCAGGTCATGAACTACTGTAGACAATTTTTTTAGAATGCACTCTCCTTCTTAAAGGATCAAGAAACATTTTATTTATTCAATGGTGTTATAAGAGATAAGACAAATTGAATTCATCTACACTGAAAACAAGGCCAGGAGAGTTTTTTAAGAGATGCTGTCAGAGAGTAGACCAAAGCACCACAGACATGGTTAGGAAATGATCTGTGTGACTAAGTCAGCTGTGTTTGCTAATTTAGGCTTATCAAAGTTAGGTTCCTACCTCCTTACAGAGACTGTGAGAAAAGAGCTGAGACTTCTTTGATGATTGCTTTCAAAGAAAGAGCTCCTCAACAGACATTCCTGTGTTATAGAATATGTACCTCAAAATGGCAGAGAAAGAACTTGCAAGATTTCTAAAATACTTGCTCTCAGAAAGTGGAGGTCAGGTACTTAGACTCAGATAGAAATCTATCTAAATTATACTCAACCTGTTGGGAATGTAAAGACTATTTTTGTCAGGAAAAGGGACCTATTTATATTTTGACTACTATTACAAGACAGGGTTCATTATAATGTGTGGTTGTTTGAAGACTCTTGTTTATTTTAAATGACAGAAATTCAATTCTAATTCACATAATATCCTCATGGTTCAGCCCCATTGTGATACAGGTGCCCAAATGATGACACAGGATTGACTATCTTTTCATCTGTTTATCTAGTTGCAAGGAACATCATTGTTCCTTGGAAATAAATTGCTCTCTACCTCTTCATATGCTGGCCTTCTTCCCTGCTGTTCTAATTGGGCTCATCCCACATGGTGACATGAGGAAGCAAAATGGTAGTAAAGGCATGGCTACCATGTCCCATCAGTGGTGAGCCCAAATTTTAAATGGAGCTGAAACTGTGTATATGTCTCTTCTTGCTTCACCACCCATGAGTCCAGCTGTTCTCATTGGGAGAAAAAGGACATATTTTGTACTTGAGCAAGGACAATCAAAAAATAAATGGCATGAGTTCCCAAATGATTACTTCTAGTAAATAGAAAATCATAAATAAGTTCCTGAGAAGGAGGCCAGTGGGAAGAGCTGAGGCGTAAGTTGCTTTTTAGATGATCTGTTCAGTAGAGTCACCAGGTGGTGGTCACTAGCAGGTGGGTATGTCATTGAGAGAAGAGATTTGGGACTGGACTCCTAGTCAATAATTCATATTCCCCACTGGGATTTAACTTCTAAACTGTACCCTCTAAAAAAGGGTGAATTTATCATTCAAACACACATTTTGGAAACAACATCTTGGTATCAATATATGAAGAAGGGAATGGTGTGCATTGTTATCATGTGGTGGGCCCACATTCAGAAGAAAAAATGAAACAAAACAAAGAGGCTCTCCATTATTAATCTTCCCTTTATTTCTTCTTTTGGAAACTGGCTTATTTTTAATTATAAATTATTTGATATTTCTTTAAATACAATGATAAATTAGACCTCATAAGAAAATATCTGCCTTCCTCATAAATATATATGCTGTAAAGCTTCCTTTGTGAACATATCTACCCAGATTTTCTGTTTAGTTCATCTCAAGAACCCACAGATTGCACATGGAACTAAATCAAGATATTTGTGCTTTTTCACAATGCTGAGCTGATCCATGTATTGTAGATGACTACTGGAGAGAGAGAAAAGAAGAGGCATGGAGGAGGGGATGGGAGAGGAAGGGAGGGAAGGGGAGGAGGAGAGGAAAGGAGAGAAGAAAACCATTACATAAATGATGAAATGAAGACCCTTATTTTCTCAGAGACAGAAAAACACAGCTTAATGAAAACTTTCAAGTAGACCTCCCATGTAAATGACAAGAGTTAAATTTAAATCCTATAATTTCATATTCAGTCATTTTCATTGCATTACCCCAAGGCAAGAATTCTTTCTTTCTGGAATGTAATTCTTGCGATTCTCATTTAGTGAAGATTTTGAAAAGATGGCATTTACTCAATTCTCATAAATGGAAAAATGAAGAAAGATGAATTTCCCCCCAACAATTATTAACAATGTTAAAAAAAAAAAAAAAGAAAAAAAAAAAGAAAAGAAATAGCAGGCCCCAAATCAAGTAATTTATGCCAGGATTTACCAAGATTTAATGCCTAACCTGATTGCAGTTTTACACTCTTTCCCCAAAGTAGAATTTTAAAGCAATCAATCTGGAATTTCCCGGTCAGAACTGTGAAGTATTCCACATAATATTTTGCCTAGGCTAAGTGAAGGTGGGCTTTGCCTGAAATAATTGAGCAGTTAAAAACAGGACACCTCGAGTCTCTCCGAATTGGTGAAAAACAGCCCCCTAGGCAAAGGAGAAGCTCCTATTCTTCAAACACTGTAGTCCTTTACTGAATCAACGAATCCATCTACTACTGGGGACCTTCATCTTTCTCCTAATCCAGAAATGGTCTTTTGTTCTTATTCTCTAGAAGAATGTAGTTGGGGGAAGTTCTTAATCTAAAAGATAGCTTATCTGTACAGAGGACTGTCTAAGAAACCTATCTCTTAGATACCAGTATCCTCTTTATTTTCCCCCACATCCTAGATCCCCTTTTCCATGACTCACTTCAGGATATAAACCATGAGTCGGTCGCAGCTACCTCAGAATTGACTGTCATGTAAATTCTCAATGTGTATGTTATTAAATTTAGGCTTTTCTCTTTATTAACCATGCCTTATCTTAGTTTGTTCATCTGACTAGCCTGTGAAGAACCTGAAAGAAATGGGGGAATGTTTCCTTTGACCTCCAAATCTTCTTTCTGATGATAAAAATCCTTCCATTTGTATAACTCTTTTCAGTGTGCCTCTCTACTTGCTGAATTCTACCACTTTCTGCTGTTCAGAAGAAGAGAGGCATCCTCATTTACGTTGTCATTAACAATTTCTTTCCCTAAATAAACTAAATTGTCTCCTCACACAAGACAGTAGATCATGAAGATGGATGATTTTTCCAGTCAGCCGCCTAGGGCTGGTAGAGAATTTCAGGAATCATAACATTCTGCACCTACTCAGTCCCTCTGACCCAGAGAAACTGTAAGGAGCACTAATGAGAGTCCTCACTCCTGGCAAGGGTTAGACCCTGGAAGTTTTCTGACGGGTCTCATCACATTTATAGGAAGAGGCCTGTCTGCCTCTAGATATTCTTTGAGGTAAATAGTGGGAAGAACACTACTGAGTCTCAGCTGATCTGATTAGTTAAGACAAACCCTCAGAATGGTCCCAATACCATGCAAATCCCAGAGGCAGAGTGTTTACTTTTAAATATGAGTTTGAACATTTTTGAAGAATTCTATGTACTTCTGCCATACTTACCATTTCATTAAACCTTGAACACACCCCAGCAGTTGCTACTTATGATTATTATTTATCTATAAATAAATTGACTTAATTATATAGCTCCCGAATAGTAGACAAGACTTTGGAATTTATCTTTCTGCTTTCAAGGTTCCATGCCTCTTACTTAATCATTTTTGGGTAATTGTTCAATCAGTGGCAGCAGAAATCTGAAGCAAGCATTCAAAGGTCTTAACTCTCAGCCTTATATTCTACGCAGCCACGCAGAGAATAGTCCCTGCTTTACGGGTGTAGCTTCTTTAATGGCAGAGACACAGTGGAGGAGGCCATACTACTCTAACATGCGCCACTTAGCACTGTGGGTAAATAGAAATCAGGATTCGGTTTCCTACTGAGTGAAGAATTTTTTTGCACTTTTGACCATTTTGGGGGTCAAAGAATAAGCTTTCCCTATTACTCTGAGATTCTTTACAGATTGGATAAATAAACAAATTAGCATCAGGTGCAATTAGCAAGAGAAAGGCCCAAACTCATTAACATACATATGGGTGAGTTCTGAGGTATGAAGAAGATCAATGATTTATATTCTAAGTTGAGGCATGGAAAAGGAATCTGGGTCTCAAGGGAGAGAGGTGGGGGTCACCACTGGGTAAAGAGAAATGACTTTACTCTGAAAGTAAAGATATATTACTTTTCTTTCTACATTCTTCTAGAGAATAGGGACAAAAGGCTATTTCTGGGTTAGGAGAAGGGTGGAAGCCCAGGAGTAGCCTGGCCTGGTTTGATTCAGGGAAAACTGCAGGATTAGAACAATTAGAACAAAAAGGGCTTCTCCTTTGCTTCTGGAGCTGTCCTCCACTGTCCTTCGTTCTTGCCAGAGTGAGTCACTCACAAGAGACCACTTCTGAGAGACTTGGGGTGTTCTGCTTTAACCACTGTACTAGTAATAGATGATTTGTTTTCTCTCCATTTGGTATGGCAGTTGTTCATCTGCATTGACCTCACTGCTAAATCCTTCGGGTGCTCACTTTAAGAAAATTCTGCTTTATCCAATTCATTTCAGTAGTCTTCATTTCTTAAACAATTTCTGAATATGTTGTTTTAGAGTGTCCAGTACATGAAAGCAATAGGAATGCAAAGAAAATGACAAAAGCAAGAGACCTTGACAAAGTGAATGTGTCCATTAAATGTAGCAGGCTCTTCTTCAACTTCACATAATCAACAGGAGACTGGTATGCCCTGCCATTCTGTTTCTTCTAGAGAATTACGCTGGTTTTTCATCTTTACTTTTTCTCCAGTTCTCTAAATCTAACATTCCTGACTTCTCTCTTTTAGACAGGACCTAACTGGTAAGCAAAAGCAACCTCTGTACCTCTGACTGTCAATTTGTTTCAACCCAACTCTGTAGATAACTTTGATGTCATGTGTGTTCCACACCCTTAATCTGTTCTCACAGTTTAAGACGGTAGGTAGATCCCCTTAAAAAGAAATAACCATCACACTTCTCAAAATCCAGCACCCCACAAATGGAGAAAAGGTGTTCTCCCCACTCCACTTTCTAATGATCTAATTACATGACCTGTGAATTTTAATTTTCATTTATGGATTTTTTTTTAAAAGAAACTGAAACAAGATGTGCTATCACAAAAGAAAAATCAGAAATTCAAAATTCAAATAAACATTCAAGAAAATATCGAACTTCTTCCATTTTACATAGAAACTATTACATAGTATTACTTAATATTTTCAGCCATAGACACCAGTGAAAAAAATGATGAAGCTAAAACTCATTAGAGGAAAACATACATAGATATTACATTTGGGGTCCTCAGATTAGCAAATTGTATAGGGCAATGCACTCCAAGTATCAATACAATTTGTGTTAAAACCATTTTTTTTTGGTAGTCCTCATGGAATTAAATATAATTGTCTTATATCCATATGGAATTTTACTCTGTTCTTTCCAGTTACTAAATTTCATTAATGTTTACAGAAAATGTACTCAGAATCAAATAGTGGAAGGAACTGTCCCAGAACCTAAGTCAAATTAAACAAATAAGTTCTGTGACTTGCCACAATTTAAAAGTATTTCACGTGTTTCTACAGGAAGTTATATTAACTATTAAGTTAAAGATAAATTTTAGATGGCAGAGCTCACTGGACAATGGTGAAGAACATTTGGTGATTTAGAGGAGGGCAGAGTTTGTTGACATATATCTGAGGACTGGGGAATCTCTACATATGAATCTATCTTAATGTGTAGAATAAGTTAATATAATAAAAATAAAACAAAATAAATGATAAATTTTAAAGACTTTATATAAACATATTTACCAATTAGAGAAACAAGCTTTACCCCATAATGAATCCTAATATATCATGTAATACTAGCCTTCCTACTTAAGTCTCAATAGAAATGAGGAAGAAGAACTCTGCAAATTTACCTTCTCATGCAGATATATCTGAGGTGAGAGATTGTCAGGCTATTTTTTATGTTAAATTGATAAAGCAGAAAGTAGAAAAAAAAGAACTCCTTCTTGCTTGAATGATAAATGATCGTGAATGTTAAATGTTATTACAAATATACTGAATCATGAAATAGAGCTATTATAATTAATCAGGAACATATAAGAGATCTGCTAATGAAAAGCAGGCTCAGCAAAATTCCAAGTGCAATAAAGTGAGGTTTAATATATATCAATATGTCAGAAAGCTACTGGGTAAGCCCATGACTGGAGTTTCTTATCCTATTCAACAAAAAGGCAAACAAACAGCTAAACAAAACTGAGACCTTAGGCATTTACAATGATGAAGAGTTTGTCCATATAGCTTAGGAGATAGCAAAGTCTATGTCCATTTGTGGCAGGTCAGAGTGATGGTCAAATCCCTCCCATTGCCCCAGCCCCTGCCATATGCACACCTAAAGCCCCACTGAGGCATGGGCTTAGTGTGTTTGTCTGAATCAATGAGATATTTTAACATCAGGGGAGATTTGCTATGATCATTGATCTGAACATGAATTAAAAAAATAAAGTGTCCAGGATTAAAATTAGAATAGCAATATTATAGAAGGTAAATTCACAAAGCATTATGTCATCAATTTCAGGTTGAATCTCAATAGATAAAAAGTTTTATTCCCAGTTATGAAACCAATTGCCTAAATGACTTTGGGAAACTCGGACTCAGAGCGGGAAGGTGGATTTATCTTGTTCTTGAAATACTTTGTTTTAAGTGAAAGAACATCAACTCAAATGAGTTTAAGGAAAAAGGAAGGAGAACTAATGACTCACAAAGTCCAAATCAAAAAATATATATATATTTTATATATATATATATAAAATATGTCATGGAGATAGGAGATCAAATAGAATAGAGCCAGAAGGAGAAAGAACATTGAAGTGACATTTTCTCTCCTCATCCTCTTTATTGCTCAGAAAATCAGTATGAATCCACACCAGTGAAAATTATAAAACATTATCCTTAAAAAACATAAGGCTATGACCTCAAATATGGTTCAGAATCAGAAAGACAAGACGGATGGTTGAGTGACATTGAAAATCGATCTAACCCTGAGATACTATCAACTTCTGAAAGTTATGGAATTATCCAGGATATTGGCTATACCTATTCAAATGAATTATTTCGATTTCTTAACAGTTAACATCATAATTATGCCAAGCATAGTACCTTTATTTCACTATTTTAGAGGAAGTTAAGTTAGACAACAGCACAGGGACATCGCATACTGGGTTCAGAGTCCAACAAACATTAATCAGTTGTGTGAACTTACACGATGTCTTTTCTCTTTTGGCCAGGTTTTCTCAATTCACAAAATGAGAATACTAGTGCTCGCATCAGAATGTTTTGAAGGTTCAAGGAGCTCATGGAATACATAGAAGGGACGCATACTATTGCTATTACTATCACTACTACTACTTCAACTACAAAAGTCACATTGGCATCACCTTATACACAAGATCCCGCGTTCACCTTTCCAGAAGGCCAAATGCATATTAGCAGGAGAACATACTGCAAGTTTGTTATCAGTGTTTCCATTAAAAAATATCACTCTCTCTTCACCTGAATAATGGATTACTATTTTGCCAACCTGATTAGTTCAAAATACTGAGCTCTTTTTCAATTCAAAATTTGTATAATAAAATTTATTTGTTTCTAGCCCTCTCCAGTCATTTTTTCATGGCGAAAGATAAATTAACTTATGCAAAGAAAGCAGCATGGCATAGAAGTTCTGCAGTTCTTTCAAATAACTATATCATACTTCAAATATGAATCCCTATTATGGCAATAGGAAAGATAATTTACATAGTGCTTTCGATTTTCCCTTTTGACCTCAACTGTAATTCTGGTAGATAGCTCTGGTTAATACCACATTTTCATAAATAAGACAGCTCAAGTTATGGAGGGTGCAGTCTGCATTTGAATTCTTAGTGAATGGTAGAGCCACAAATACAGCTCTTTCTGCTCTGCTCTCTCTTGTGCAATCCATTGTCTAGTTAATCAAGAATAAGCCATATTCACAACTTACCTTATCTTCCTCAATTTACATTGGAAGGGTTTAGTCAGTGCCCTAATTGAAATCTTGACATTTCTTTCTCTTTTCTCTTTAAAACATCTCTAGAACATAAATTAATACCTTGATTCCATCTAGAAAGAATGTAGAGATTACTGAAGGAAAAAACAAGATTTCAGGTGATGGGGGATTTATGCTTTAAGGAACCTTGATTGAGAATGGTTCAAAAAAAGAGATCCAAAGAACTTTCCTTTGGAAATTGCAAGGGGTGGTTTTATAACTCACCTTAGGTCTTAGAATTGAAGGTTAAACATTAGTGTGGGAAACTGAGTTAGTGAAAATCAGCTATTCTAATTTTACAAAGTCTTATGGCTTATAACATTTAAATGAATGTCAAATGATAATTTTACTAAAACGTGTGTTATATTGTATATATGACCAGAATGGATATTAGGGCTTAGATCTCCCCTGCCATTTTGAGACAATCATTCATCATCGATTCTTAAAGATTCACAAACAAGATAAATGAGAGGCTAAGGTCTGGGAAAGCCAGGAGAAAACCACCTAAAAACTAATGAAGACATTATACATACTTCCTTATCATAAAAACATGTTGGTCTTCACAAATAACAGAGAGCTTTACTTTTTCTCCCCCTAGTAAGTAGTCCCTTCTACATATATGTAATATGCATTTGGAGAGGAATATTTGATTCTTTCAGGAATTACTAAATATCCTAAGTGGTTATTGAAATGCCACTAATTCCAGAAACATGCATCAAACTCAATATTTCTGCATCAAATTTCTTCTCCTAATCATATTTTATATTTTAATGAACTTTAATACATCTCTATATTGATCTTTGAAATATAAGATGCATTGCCCTCAAGAGCATCAGTGTCCCTTTCAAAATATTATAAGCACTTCTTTTTTTCTCTTATAAAGCAAGTCTATCTTGGGCCCTTAACTAAGACTGCAAGACTATTTTCCTTTCATTGCCATAAATGTCTGAGGAACTGAACAGTTTATATACACTTAGTTTTCCCTAAGTCATATTTGCCAGTGATCGAAATGAGCAAAACCAGCAAAGCAATGTGTCTGAAAATGTACTTGTCTCTTACCCTTACACAATGGTGTGAGCACTGTGGCAACCTCCAAACTCTCCCAAATTTATGTCCAGAAGTCTCTTTGTAACATACCTCAAGGATGGGGAGATAGGCTGTGTTCTTAGCATGGCAGAAAGTAGACTCTGGCACTTCTACTGACAACTTTTATTAAAGAAGTAATTTGTGGGATATGTTTTTGATAACCCCACAGATAGGGAGACGATAATGCTCTCTAAATATTTTAAATGAAAGTGTAGAGAGCCCTTCCTAATACCCGTGCCACCTGACTCTCCATTCTGCCGTCCACTCCATGATGCTCCCATCCAAACTGTCTCATGCTTCCCACCGTGCCAAAAATTCTCTCACCTCTGGATTTTTGTCTCCAGCGGGAATATTACTCACCACCCCCTTTGTGGTCTGATTCTTAATATTCTTATCTTAGTTCCAACATTATTCTCTTCCAGAATGCTTCCTAGCTTTTTTGAAAAGTGATCTCTGTCCTTTTCCATCATCTCTACTTTTAATCTGCTTATTTGTTTCCATTTCTGGATGATTAACTCTTTGAAGCTACAGGGCTCTGTATTCTGTTCAGCTCATTGTAATCTCTGATCACGAATAATACCATTGCCAAAAAAATTATTTCAGAATGTTAGACTTACTAAAAATGTTATTTAAACTAAAGTTAGAGGTCATCAGTTGCTTACAAAAAAGAAAACACAAAACAGAATTCAGATTGGAATGGAAAGATTAAGCCAATCTATTTCTTAAAATAATACACCATGGAACATATGTGTGGAGGCTAATTATTTACTCACTGGCTAGAAAAAAAGTCTGAGGAAGCTGTTTCCCTAGCACACCCTAGAGACAATTCTGTCCTGAGAAAGATGCTCTGTGACAAGTGTAACTGCTATGGGTTCAATTATTTTGGGTTTTTTTTTTTTTTTCCTGCCCCAAAGATAGAATCCTTTAGCCTTCTAGCCTCTCCAACTCCTCAGAGAATTTCTGATATTATTGTCAAGTCTCTTTGGAGGTGCGGATAGAAACTGCACTTGAGCCCATAACTCCACATGCACTTGAACTGAAGAAACTGGTAAGAGAGCGGGTTTATAAATATACAAACGAAAGCACCTTTCAGCCTCCTAACTTTGAGTTGAGACTAAGTTTTCCGAGCAGAAAAGTGCCAAGTTGTACTAGTTTCAGGGTCTTAACCACGTTGCTCTCTAACTCCAAGAGAAAACTGGAAATCTCTCAGCAAACCACTGGGCATCTGACTCCTTAAAGAGTTCTCGGAAAGCCTGGGTGAGGCCAGTCAAGGTTGTCCCAACCGCAGCGGGAACGCAGGGCAAGGGAAGTAAAAATTTCATGAAAAGCTAGTTGTTGTGAGGTAAGAACAAGAAAACCAGAATGTAAAGATAATGTCTGTTCATGCAAACATTACTTTGTATTGCTCTAAGAAGAAAACATAACACTAATTATAATAGTAATAGATGCTTTCAAGTTTGAAAGGAAATAACCTGGGGAACACAAGAAAACGTCTTCATGAATATAAAGTTGAACCAACTGTAAGCCTTGTGAGTGAAGTATGAGATGGTGGGATGCAGGAGATCTCTGAGCAACGTGCTGTCTGTCTTCACCGCAGCCCAGGAGAACTTGCAATTCAAACCCTGTCACTCATTGGCCACAAAGAGCAATTTCTAGACTTTCTGCCCTGAGCAAGGAGTTCTGATACAGTATAGAGGAGAAATGAAAATAATTCACTGAGGTACAAATGTCAGGAGAACCGAATTTCTTTTGAAAGAGGAATGAGAGATCTGATCTTAGAGGCGGAAACAATGAACAACAGCAAAGAAAGAGTAGCATTTTGGAGCTTTTATCATTTCCTGGTTTGTGTTAAGCACTTTTTACCTATTCATTCATTTTAATTTTAAAGAGGCTCAAAAAGAGTACCTCCCCCAGTGCAGGCACAGGGTGAGCTGAGAAAAAGATGCTAAGGCAACCCTGCCAGGTGCCCTGGGGTCAAGGGCAGCTGGTGGGATGCTCAGGTGGGCCAATCCCATCTGAAAGTAACTGCTGGGTCTCTTCCTTTCCGCATGGCTCAGTGGTAGGACAGAGCCACTCTCATGATACAACATTTTTACCAAAGCCTAGTAACATTCTACCTGCAGATGGCATGGAGTGAATCCAGGACGTTAGGGATTTACATTGTTAAGTCTCCATTTGGAGCTTTTCATCAATTCCATATGGCTTCTTATCCATCATAGACATGGCCAGTAACACAGACTCTGTGGCTCCTCTGATGCAAATGCAGGGCTGATGAATGGTAGCTTAAGCCTGCTTCAACGCTGTCTGTGGTCTGAGCCTCTCTCCAAGCTTGCAACCTCTGTGGCATCTGTTATATGAGATGCTTCAGTTGTCTTCAGAGTGACATTTGTTGTCCATAAAATCTGAAGAGCCCTAAGGATGCTTGGCTTCCTTTCTTGTAGAGGAGAGATATAACAATGCCCTCTACTTGGAAGCCATGTCCTAGCATACTACAAATTACTGCACTCCTGATGTTTGCTGAGGTGTGAGGTGCCTGAGTCTTTGTAGAGTATTCCTCTCCCTCTGAAGCACAGGTATATTACTAACTGCTCCAATATACTGTCACTTCTTGTGATAGAATGATGTCATCAACTCAGTGGACCACTGTAATATTCTGTGGATGGTCAGATGTTCTAGTTCTCTTTAACTGTGTTAGGACAAAGGTCAAAAAAGTTAAACCCTTGGGGAAGTCTGTAAATTAATCTTATTCATTTTACATGAATGGGAATAATTTCTAAATTTTCTTTCTGACAGGTAATAGAAATGTGTTTTCCAGATTAATAGCCCTAATACATATATAATGAGCTCAAGTTCATCTGCTCTAGCAAAGACACATTACCACTGCCAATGAAACTGAGGCTACTCCTTGGTTGAGTTCGTGGCAGTCCACCGTACGTTTTTTTAGAATACATCTTGCTTTTGTAGAGGCCCGAACTGGTGAGAAAAATGGAGATACAATGGGAGGAGCCACTGCTGAATTCTTTTAGGAGCTTTCGTTTCTGCCCCTGTGCTCCCTGTTATGTTGACATCTTCTATTTTGACTACAGGTGAAGCTCAGTGTGAGGTTGTCACCAGGAATTCCTACTCTGATAGCTCTTACTCCAAGTGAAAAGAACTGCTGTAGGAGTTGGGCTAGATTCAACAGTTCTCTGAATGACCGAATGCATCATTGTGGTAGATGACCTTTTCCCTGACCCCAGTGCAAAAGTGAGTCTGCTGGGAATTTCCCACGTTCAGCGACAGCAGGCATATCCTGTGTACCCTGCAGCCGTACATGCTGGTCAGAGTTGCCAGTGGAAGCCACATGCAGCCAAGGAGGTGAATTTCTACCTAGACCCACCTCCGCCCTCCATTGCTCAGCTTTGGGTAACAATACCCTGGGTCAGTACCAGTACAATAGAGTGCTTCTCTCTTACTTGAGTGCCAGCTGTCAGTCTTCTCGCTGTCTGGAGGCTCTGCCCTAACATCATTTTCCCTAGTGCATGGTCACCTGGCTAAATAAAGTATGTCTCTTTGCAGTAGTTCTGGGGTATCTTTACTATATACATACATATTATGGTGCCATGGAAACATTTTTCCTGAGGACCTAGCATTTATTTTGTTCAAATTGTTCAGGATGAGCAAACTGGCTTGGGTCTAGAAAGTGGGCAAAAAATGATAACTTTTTATTGGGAAGAGTTTACTCAGTATCCTAATTATCCATTCATTTTATTTGTAAGGAATAATCAACACCATAGTTGACGAACTAGTGGTCTTCTCCTAGATGTACAGAATTCTAATAACCATCTTCATAATCTGTCAGCCTTAACTGACCGCAACTCCACTCTTGGCGCTCATTATATTTAACTATGTTCTTCCCTAACTCTTGAATAGCAATACTCCATCTCTGACTTCAGGGATCTGTCTAGCCAGTTCCAGCCTTCTGTCTTCTGGAGCCCCTCCTATCATCCCATTCTGTTTGCTTTGGCACATAGCATCCTCTCGGCCCTTCCGAAGAACAAAGCCATCTGGTGTTTTTATCTTGACTTAATAAATCCACTCCAGAATAAATCTCCCTGTGAAACTTTTGATCCACTCTTCTGCCACCTACTACTGCAGTTCTGGTATTTCTTTTTCACTTATACTAGAGCAATCATCTCGACAAGCTGATAAGGACCTGCCTAGCAGCATGTTAATACTACCTCTCCTGGTCCTTTCTAGGGTGGTAAATATGGCATCCCTTATGAGTTCCACAACATCATTAACTATACTCTATCCAACTTTATCTTCCAGTCGGCCCTTCCTTCCTCTACCCAGAACCTAGAACATCTTGCTTCATAAGTATTTTCTGATTTATGTAGGCAAAAAATGACAGAGTATGAAAAGTTACTTAGGGTATAGCACCTTTTATTTTTTAGAAGATACAGTGTATCTCTGGCAGATTATTTGTGATTTTATCCTATTTACTGGCCTGGTAGCAAAAAGAGGTTCAGCTCTTAGAAAAGGAGAGAAGGAAATATTTTCTTGCAAGGAAATGTCCTTGAATCATTTTCAAGCAATGGTGGTGAAGGAGGAGTGAGTCTTTTTTTCTTTTTAACTAGTCCGAAAGGTCCATTTTATCATTGGATTTCAGAAACTCAACTGTATCAATCTGTATGTTTTCCATTTCTTACTGAAACAGTATGACCACGTGCGCACACCTGTTTCATCTGTTGTCATGGGAACTTGTGAGTCTCTGGAAGACGATTTTTCCAGAGCATGGCCTGGAAGGAAAGTTAAAGCACAGGGATGAAGCAAGAGGTTTTATTTAGGAAAAGGGGAAAAGATACTTCTGTTACAGCAAATGGGTTCGGCGTGGAAAGCAACAGGCTTCGCACACTCAGGAGAGTTGAAGGATTTTATTTAACACCAGTGGGCACCAGTGGAGTGATCTCCAAAGACTGGCACACTGAACAGAAGTGAGTTACAGATTTTATAGGCAGGGGTTTCCAGGTGGGCTAGAGTACAGCAGAGGTGGGTCTCTGGAGTTTTTCCATTATTGGTTTCTTTCATTATAGATAAGCAGTTCTGTTAATGGTTGCAATAAGCAGAAGTTATTTACAGCTTGAGGCGTGGACTGGTAAAATGATTCTGTGGAGGCTTATTTCCTCCTCATTGTTTAGTGGAGGCTTATTTTCCTGAGGCTTAGTTCCTCCTCACTCCCAGAGAGAGAGTGGGTCATCATCCAGAGGGGGAGTGATTATGATGGGGGTGTGATATCAGTTTTTAAGGATAGAAACTCACTTTCCATCCTCAACCTGTCCTTAAGTGTTCCAAGGTAGGTCACATTTTCTTACCGACCCATCGGTGTTCTCTTCTTGAATTGATTAGAGGGCTTCATATCAGCTCCACTGTGATTAACTTCCTTTCAGTAGTCCTGCTCTTTGGCACATAGGCCTGAAGTTGGCAGTTTACCTGTCTTTTAAACTTAATTGTACTGGTTTACTGGTTTCTGGTGGGTTAAACTAGACTGATGCCACTATGGCTCTGTGCTGATGGTTGGATTAAGTTGGGTACATGGATCTATTATTTTCTGACTCTGGACTTCCCTTTCCTTGCCTCTACTCATATCTGGTAGCCAACTGTCATTATTTCTAGGTGACCTCTTTTCCAATCTGTGTTGTTGGATTCCAGATCAGCCCACTTGAAGTTGTACTGAAGTAGCATGTTAATTATTTCCATGAAAGAAAAAGTCAGGAAATGAATTATTCCCCAAATCTCCCTTTTTTCTAAAAGCAGGTATTTCTTCTAACTCTCCACCTTTCTCTTCCCCCTGAAAGCAGAAAATGAAGCACTTTGTGAAAATCACCCTCCCTTCACAGAGATGGAAAAGCAAAAAAGGAGGGGAAGATATATAAACAAATTCTGCTTAGTTCACTGAATTAATTGCCCTAACAAAACTTTAAAAAATTTCCTTGGTCTATTCTGCACAGATTTTTTTCTTTTTCTTTCTTTCTTTTTTTAGCTTCTTTCTCTAAAAGCTATGTATTTTGGCTGTTTTGGTCATTTACTGTGTTCTGTATCTTATGAAAGTTTGTACACACACAATTAATTTGATATTACTCTTGCTGATTTCTCTCCTATCAATTTATTACTGGGCAAACAAAAGAACAAAAGGAGATGAACGGGAGATCACCACAATTTTTTTCTGATGTGTCATTACCATGGCACAGAAATTCTAATTACTTTGATCCATTACACTTTCTGAATTCCCACTCTCTTAAAATCAAGTATTTGCCTTGTTCTCAGCTTTTTTTCCTTCTCTCAGGCTGCAGGAAATTAGATTCACTTAAATGTAGTCAAAGAGATCTTTTGGCTTCCTAGTCTATTGTTTAATTGCTAATTAGCTACTTTCAAACTTCCATTTTCTTTGGCCAGTCATCACTTAAAATAACAAAGCAAACTCTTTCCTACTTCACCATCAATTAATCTAACTTCATATATACTTGCAGGTTCTATCAATAGTTCTAATTTTAACTTGCATTATAATCATCATCATTATGTTCCTAAACATCTACTAAAATGCCCTATTGTTCCCAGGGAAATTCCAACATTGCTGCTCCAAGATGTCAAAATGAGTCAGTGTGAAAATATACCCTAAACATACATGATGTCATATGTCCATTATATTACAATAAAGTCACAAAACAAAAACACCTGTAATCTGTCACTATCATATTTCATAATAGGAAGGGCATTTGAACAACAGAAAGGAAATAGACCATAATCTCAAAATAAAGGAGTGCCATAAAATATAAGAAAATAATAAAAAAAATTGTATAAGACTGAATACAGTTGGTCTATGCACAAACATGAACCCCTTTTACAGCTAAAACAGAAGCAGGAGAGTGGAGTTTTTAAGGAGACCAGACTGGGAGAAGTGTGACTTGGGAATGCGCACACATAGGTTTGACATTAGACTGTCTTGTCACTGAACTATATGATAGTGTTGAAACAAAATTTCTCAAACATTTTTTTCCACCTTTAAAAATAGTGGAACAGTCCTTTTCCCTGCTCCCTTTTCCAAGGAAGAGGATGAAAAGGTAACCCTGGGAAGAGAGTGAGTAAGTTGAGTGGTCGAAATAAGATCCACTGAAATAACTAAGACTTCAGTTAAATAAAACTAAAGGAGAACCTTTTACTGATCAGAATTTACTCTAAAAGAAGAAGAATAAGTCTACTAGTTTGATTGAATCAATGTTGTATAAATTAAAATAACACTTTTTCCCTCTTATAAGACCATTTGTATATTTATGATTGTAAAAGGACTTTGTTCCTTCCATAAAAGGATCTAAAAATAACTTATTTGAAACAATAGTCAGGTTTTCACTTAATTTCACAATATTTATGTATTTTTTGCTTTAGTTATTTAACTCTTCTGAGAACAAGAAGCTACATATGGAGTTGAAGAAACAGAGATTTTCAAAGCCTTGTTAATTTAATCTTGAGTTATCAGGAAATGGCAAAATGATTTGCTGGTCTGTCTCCCATGTCTTAATTTCTCTCCTGCAATTTCTTAAAGAGAAGGATTTTTTGGTATATATTACATGGTATATGGAACACTTCTTAAGATGAGACTCTTGATAGGGATGAAAAACCATAATCTTTACAGAAATAAACACCTGCAGCATTTGAACACCAGGCAGTGTCCTAGACACCTTGAGTACTTGCCTATCAGGATCTAAGCTTCCCATCACGCTAAAATGAGAATAAACACATTGTCTTTGAAAGTTGGCATATGAATTACAATCCAATATACAAAACCAACACAGTGGTGCAAATTCAGTGATTTCTGAATGGAACTATTTGTTTTGCTCTTATTGTGAAACTGAAATATTTTATTTACTATGAAATAATGATAAAATTGTAAAACGGTCAGGACTCTATCCCCTAAAGTTTTGCATGCAGTGATCTGACTGGTGGATCAGCTCGTCCTCACATTTCTGCAGTTCAGGGGCACAAAGGCAGCTCGCAGGGAGGGAGGATAACTCAGTTACCACCACGACAACTACAGCAATGACAATGACTAGTGTTGACAGCATACACAGAAAGCACTGACTCTGCCAGTCACTGTTGCAAAGGCACTTACATTAAAGCCATACCAGCCCAATGAGGTAGGGAATATTGGCCCATCATTCACGTTATAAACTTCAGAGTTAGGAGACATGAAATAACTGACCTCGACCACACAGGCATTGGGAATGGAGCCAGGATCAGAAGATCTTCCAGTTCTTGATTCTGGGTTCACAATCACCACCTGTGCTTCTAGGGAGCACTTTGGAACTGCAATATAGATAAACCAAGGAATTATTGTGATAGTTTTGTGTAGAATAGGCTAGCTTTCTTGTAAATAAAGCAAAGAAATCAACACGTAGATACAAAATTAATAGAGGACTGGAATTACACTGTTGAGTCTCTGATAATTAAAGCTTTTTACTTTTCCTTGGTATCTAGTGAGGGAGCGGGAGAGAGAAAGTATATGTGTGTGCATAGAGGAGGAGAAGGAAGAGTTTTGAGTAATAATAGAAAGCATATAAACAACATACTTGACCCTAAAAGATTTCCTTGTTGTTGGAAATAATTAACTGTTCAACCATGTGATTAACCCACATTTATACAGCACTTTTTAAGAATCAAAATGTCCAATATTCATACTATGTCTTTGAAAAAAAAAAGTGATTATTTTCCTTATTTTTCAAATAAGGAAACTGAGTCTTAGGTTTGAGTTGTAAGTCAATTTATCCTTTAACTCTAAGCTTCAGATTTTTATTTTCTAAATTACAACATGCATACACTGCTACTGTGTACCACACTAAGCTGGACACTGGACCTGAGATTAATGAGATACAGAGCACTCCAGGCTGTGTCTTCTCACGAGCCAGTGGGAGTGATGACAGAATCTACAGCCATGTACACCCATCCAGTTCTCTAGTTTCTGAAAGTACTGGTGAGGAGAGAGTGCTAGAATGAAGGTGATTCTGAATAAGAAAGTGATTATGGGTGTATATGAGGACCCAGGTGCTCTGAAACCTGACCAGCTCTGAGTCCTGACAATGACACTTTTCCATCAACAGCTGATTTTACGCCCCCTAGGATTCAGAGTATACAGATAACAAACATCTTCACGACATTTTGTTTTGCTATATAAGCTCTAAGTAAATGTTAACTAAATAAACCCAATGTCACTGTACACTCTCCACCTCTAAGGTGTGGTGTGGTGCAGGGAAAAGGGTATGTAGAACAGAAAGAGATATTTTACTACTTCTTTGAGTGCCTTTTATACTCAGCAACATTCCAATCACAATGTACCTTGTAAATTGTGGCAATCTGTTAGATTAAGGACCAACAAAAATGCATTTCCCTATATTCTTGACCAAAAACAATTAAACAACACCTTTGTGGGCTTAGGAAATGAATAATTTATTTCTTCTGTTTATAGGGGACAACAGACTCTCATCTCTGTCACATGCAGGCCTAGCTTATTGACACATAAGCAACCAGTCATCAGCCAAATGATGGGGGTGACTCACATCATGCCTGCATTTGACCCAGAAACTACACAACAGAACTTTTCCCAGTGGAGAGTATTCAATAAAACATCAGCATCAAGTCTCAGGAAGCATCATAATGAGACCCAATATATCAGAAACATGTGCACCATGTCTCATCCAGTTGTGTGAATGAGAGAGACCAGGGAGACAGCAACCTGAGCAGAGAGAATCATACAGAATTGAAATGGTAAATGTCAGCACATTGTTTTATCTATGATGGCAACTCACCTCTTGAGAAAACACACACACACACACACACACACACGAGTCACCAATGTTTGAAATTTGTTTATAATTCCTTTTCTATTTTTCTCTCTGCTCCTGATTATCCTCTGTACAAATGAGCTGAACAATTAGTGATTAATAAAAGATAATTAAGAGGAAAAAGGAAGATAAAGATAAAATTTGTAACATTCAGTCACGATAATCATTTATTGTAAAATTAAGAGTCAGTTTTACAGACATTGAAGCTACAAGAACAATGGGAATGAGGTTATAAACCTGATGTTCTAAAGAGCTTTGGAGTCTAATAGGCCTGCGTTTAAATCACAACTCATCTACAGTCAACAAACTCTCTCTGTTCCTCTGCTAATTTGTTTCTAAGATGCAGAACAGACTTTGGGAACTTTGCTTAGGATCATGTCAAAGTTCATGCATGTCAAAGTTCAATATATCCCACGGCCTCAGTGATAGGAAATTGCTAAATAATATTTCTCTTCGACTCTGCTACCGATTAGTCATTGGACCAGCAATGGATTTATATTGATTTATATTTATATTTATATTTATTTATATGGATTTATATTGAACTATTTGGTCAATACACCAGCAAGAGAAATAGATATCTAAGTGGTATCTTAGCTTCAGAATTTTGTTTTCAAAGTCTCCCTATAATATACTTTACCAAATGTTCTTTGCATAGACCCTCGAAACTTTGACTGTCTAGAACATGGAGACATGTGTTAGACATCTGGAATCCCCAATTACAAAAAGTAAATGTAAAGAATGAGTGAGAACTGAAGGAGTCTGGCCCGATTATAGATTCTCGCCAGGAGTCCAGGAAAGCCAACTGCTTTCAGCACAAGTCACAGCTGCTTAATCAGCAGTGATAAGAATCTTCAGGTGACCACAGAGAAATTAAATAGCTACAGATAAATGAACCAAAAGGGCTTAATGATGCTATGCCAAATAGAGAGGAACAGAATGAAATCTAGTGACATGACTTCAGGTAGAACTGCAGGTTAATAGCCTTGCATCTTACAACATAATGGGGCGCACATAGCACTATGCTGGAACTAATTGAATGATAGGATATAAATGCATATCCTGGCATTTCGTAAGTAAATTATTGTAACACTAATTGCAATTAAATTGTTTTTCTTCAATATAATCCAGTAATTATACAAAATCATGTCCAGTGCCTAGCTCTTCTCTATATGGGCATCATACAAAAGTAGCTGAGTTAACTAAAATAGTGATGAATAGAGCTCCACACCTTTATTCGGGTAGTGGTTTCTGGGCATGCTAAATATATACAAAAGTGCTATCGTTGATGCTTTGTGCGTACACAAGAGAAAACTACATCATGAATTAGACAAATCTGAGTCGTCCTTCCACTGTAAGAAACAGCTTCAGTTCTTATATGTCTCTCTCTCTGGCATGGTGATTGCTGCCAAGGTGTTGGAGAACCTTCTAGGTCATCCAGCTTCACCTTTCATCTTATTCTTGGTCTGGATAGATGGCTCTCTTGTCAGAAAGGCCACACATGTGCTCTTGGTTCCAGTTTTGTGCAAACCTCTCCCATATTTATCTGGAGGTCAGACACCCTTTCCTTTGAGCTCTCAGGTTTTAGAATTCGAAGTATAAGCAGCTTTCTCACAGTGCTTTTCTCTACACATTCAATCATGTGTTACCTGGATATAGTAGGTGCTCGAGGAATCATTGATTAGATAAAAAGAAGATAAAAAAGAAGAGAACAAAAGGAAAGAAGGACATAAAACATGTTTTCACGCTAATCACTCAAAGTTAACGTACATTTGTTCACTTAACTGACAAATACTCATTGATTATCTGCCTTACGTAATAATTTCTAAGAATAAATACCAAACAGATATAATCTCTCCTTTAAAAAATAGAGATTTGGTTAAAAAATACAATTCAAAAACAAGAAACAAAAACATTATTTTGTATGTGCTACATTAGGCACTACCCTCACCTCAGCCCGAAGAGATGACGTTAATATCTCATTTTACTAAGGAGGAACTGAGGCACAGATTAGGAAACACTGTTAACACTTCTCTGCATTGATGAACCAGACTTCAATCTAAGCTAAATCTAGGTTCCAGAGTTTGGACATATAACAGCCTCACCATCTGACTATCAAAAAATAAATGCTAGGACTTAAAAGGGAAAGTCCTTGATAGACAAAGAGAAAGTTTTACCCAAGAGACAGATGACTATAAGAATTATGTAGACAAGTCGGAGACATGAACAGAGTGAGAAAATCAGCGTGGATATGAGTATGGACCTGGGGTGGCAGGAGGGGCAGCTTCAGGTAAGCATCAGCAAGAAGGAAAGGAAAGCTCAGAATACAACATTAAAAGTCTGCTGAGCTCTTGCTACCTGAAAAATTCCCTCCTTGACAGACACTAGTACAGCTTGACTGAGCCCATGTCTCAACTAAATCTTGTCCTAGGCCTTTAAAGTCTTAGAAAAACACTATGTCTCCAACAGCTCAAGGCCATCTTCCTATGATGACCCTTGGCCCCCTTGAACGTTCATATTCAGCAAACCTGACTACCAGAGAATGGCAGTCTGGATGTGCCACCCAGCCTCTGAAGAAAGGACCCTGCCTCCTAATCTCCATGGGAAGGTGTAACTTGCAGAAGTGCCAGTTAGCACACTCAGGTTTCACAGAAACTGGGCTACCTTCCCACTTTTTGAGATTTTTCATGTCCCTGATAGTGCTGAAGGCCCTCCCACTCTCTCTCTACTCGGTCTGTTCTTCCTTCACATCACCCCATCACCTCTGCTCACGTCAGAATGGAGCTAAAGCATGTCTCCTACCTCAGGAGTTCCTGAGTAAAATATGCTGAACTGCTTTAATGTCTGGCTGTGCTGATCTTTGACACAGTCCAGACAGACAGCACTATTCCCAGATCTGTTATCTTAACTCCACAGGATGACACCGACTTCTTCAAGAAAGCAGCATGTACAGAGGCACAACAGAACTTAGATTGTCATCTCCCCTTCTTGTCCTGACAAATCCAGTAAGGGTCACAGCTTGCTGGGAGGAAGATTCTACTCGTCAGCAAAAGGCATTTTCTCCAGATGGGTGCACAGCTTGCGGAGCAGATGGCATCTGTGCACTAAAGGAAGTACAGGGGCAGTAGCGCTTCAGATGCTCAGCTTGGCTGATGCAACAGGTGTAATATCAGCACCAAGCCTTCACCAGGCTTTGGGTAGTGCCTAGTGTGCCCAAAACTGCATGTAGCAGATCCGGTCACAATGTAATCACTAAAAAATGTCTACTAACTTTGAAATATTTAATTACATAGACTAGTGTTCTATTTGCATATATTCAAAGTCAATGATAAAAATTCTCCAATTCTGTGTTAAGAAAATAAGTAGCTTATTAATTTTTTAGCAAAACAATTTGGTGTTGTAAAATAGTCCTTAACTCAGTCAATTCTGTTTAAGGAAATACATCCTCACAAGTGTTTAATATCAACTTCAGATAGTTACACATAAAATGTTCACTAAAATAATATAGTCATAAAAAATTTTATTTTCTTATATCAAATATTTATCAGCATATGTATAATGCATTTATATATTTAAGTATCTATATCATACTTTTATACTCATATGCTTATTATAATAGCTATTATATTTAAGTATTTATTTGCATTAAAATCATATTGGAAATGATAAGGTAATTGTGCTTACATTTGCATAGCATATAATAATGAAAACTTTAGTTACGTTTGTAATTCAGTGGGGAAAGTATATATATAAATATGCATTACTAATATTACAAAAGTACTAAATCATACACAGGTCTTGATAATCAACCAAGTTTATGCCAAGTGAAATTTTATAATACCAAAA
The DNA here is from genome assembly GCA_004363575.1 of Solenodon paradoxus. Lineage (NCBI taxonomy): Eukaryota > Metazoa > Chordata > Mammalia > Eulipotyphla > Solenodontidae > Solenodon > Solenodon paradoxus. Next base: position 761,321 of record RJWH01000356.1, on the reverse strand, counting down.
ATAAAGTAGGTGGCTTTTTGATGATAGTATTGTTTTGTCTCTGATTAGACATATATTTCCAGAATTTTCTATAACAGCAAGTATTATTTATATTAAACAATAAAGGCCTAATAAATTTACTTTAGCATACAACTTGACCCACTACAGACTCTGGCATTTAGCTAGAATTTAGATTGCAAAAAAAAAGAAAAGGAGCAAGCACACAGTTTCTTTTTGAAGGACCTCACAATTTAAAGAAAGAAAATTACTCACTTAAGGTAGAAGGAAATTATTGTCCAAAAAGATGCATGTAGCAAAATATGGAAGGTGAATAGAGGAAATCATCATTTAGAAAAGGAGAAGAAGAAATATTCACGAAGATGGCACTTCTTTCCCCTGAACTCTATAAAGAGTCTTCTTCTCCACCAGGGCCATTTCCTGGTGGTGTCTGGACAGTGGAGGAGTGTGCCCCAGTGCTGGGAAGATGGGGGTCACGATCATGTAATTTGATATGAATAATGAGCCAGTGAAGACAAACGTGTCCCTGCTTGAAGAATAAGTGGGTTTGTGTTTGCTAGAAAATAGGTAAATCCATAAAAGAACCTTGACAAATGTAGAAAGGTTAAAAATATATATATAGGGGATTTACTAGATGGAGGGAGAACTGACAAAGAATAGTTATCACTCTTCTGAAAAATAAGAGAAAAAAGCCAGTTTGCCCTATGTCACTGTAAAAAAAACAAAAACAAAAAACAAAGAAAAGCAAAACACGAAAAACTATCAGAAAATTCAACAGCTGTTTCTTCAATCAGATTTGAATAGAATAGAGGAAGATAGACTGGGGGATACACAAATGTCTACTGACTAGCATTTTCTCATAAAATTCTGGGCCAATTATGAAAAATCTTTGTTCCAACATTTCCCACCAATCTCACCATGACGGATTCTATTAGAAGCTCTATTTGAGTTAATACCATGTTCTGCTGCCAATCACTGACCCGAAGTTATAATTCAGTTTTCATTCTAATTCCTAAAATAATTTCATGTTGCTATAGGGACAAAATTCTTGCTTTTACTTGGTCTTAAGAAAATCTAAAAGCACTTTTAGTGTAGCAAGTATCTAATGACTCATGACAGGTTGAATTGTATCCCCTGTAGAAGTTAGGCTGAAATCCTCGTCGCAGTGCCTCAGAATGGACTCTTATTTGGAAACAGGTTCATCATCTTAAGATGAGGTCATTAGAGTGAGGCCTAGACAATGTGACGGTGTCCTTAGAGGGGCAGTTTGTCCAAAGAGACAAGCACAGGCATAGCAGGAAGAGAATGCTGCCACACAAAGGTGATGTAATATACTCATAAAACAAGGGACACCAAGGATTGCCAGCCATCTGGAGAGAGTTGTAAACCAAATTTCTCCCCCAAACCCCCAGGAGGATTCAATTCTGCCTAGATCTTGATTTTAGACGTCCAGTTTCCAGAATTGTGAGAGAATAACTACATGTGTGTATAAAGCCACCTAATACGTGACACTCTGTTACCACAGTCCTAGGAAACAAATACATTCCCCAAGTAAACTGAAAAGGTTTACATATTAAATTCTCCATATTAAAGTCATCAGAATGCCCAGCAAAATTCTACTGGTGATGCTCTTCAGAGAACTTCTAATAACAATTTAAATGACGTCAGGGGACCTAGAACTTTTAGAAGAGCATTATCTCAAATTGTTTAGCTCAATGCCACTTAAAAATTAACACACTTCTAAGATCTATCAGATAGTTTTTAAAATAAAAACTCAACAGCAAGCAGTTTCACCACTGGTTTTCATGTACAATCGTAAACATTAATTTTATCCGAGGACAGGAGGAGGTAGAAATAAAAACCACAATCAATAGCTCTTTCAGGCACCACTGTTTTTGTTAACAAGATATTTCATTAAATAAGGATGGTGGATGATAGAGATGTTTTCAGTTCTTATCAATTATGAATGAACTTCCTTTTGAAGCAAACAAGATACGTCCTCTGTAGGCAAGATCAGTCAGGCAGGCAGCCATGTCTGCAGAGACAGGAGTTGTAAGTTAGCTGATAATCAGATCTAGGATTTTTTTTTTTTTTTTTAACTTAGTATTTTATTGCAGTAACTTTGCTTTCTAAATTAAAATAAACTCATATGTGTAGGTTCCCATATGAGAAGTTCTGGTCTTTCTGATCCCAGTTTTACTCTAATTCAGTTAGCAAACCATTACGCCAGCCTGATTGACTGGGGAAGGCAGTTCTGTATAGGCCAGATCCTGGCTTTCAGAATAATCCAAAAAAAGTAAGGCATGGTTCCACAGAGATAGCTGAGCAGACCATAGGATCAAACTGGGTATCCTGGATGCACAACCATTTTAACTACTTTTGGTCAACATTATTGTCACTAATAATTGCAATGATGATAACACAATCACTGCCATTTGGAAGGCCTTACTGTTCCAGACCCTGGAATGAATGAGCATCTCACATAATCCTCATAAGTTGTTGGAAAAAAAATTATAGCAATCTTTACTCTGTGGACTGTGGGGTTGAAGAAACAGTTTCAGAAGGGCTACATGAGGCCAAATGACCATTCATTGTCAGAACTAGGATTTAAGATTGGGTATATCTGATTCCAAGTTCATGGTTTTATCCACCATGACCTATCCCACCAGGATTTTATCTAATACCCCAAATTAGTGGGGTTCGGGGTTTTCATTCTGTGCCAAACAACTGTTTTGTTTTGAACAAACACCCATGACCTACACAGACAAAATCAGCAGCTATTTATGGGTAAATTGGGTGTCTAAGATCTCTTTGAAAGCCTCTTTGGAAATTCAAATTGTTAAGTCTAAGGGGGAGATGGAGCAGGGTGGGAAATGACTGAACTTTCAATGAATTTAAAAGTTTCTTGCATTGTTCTTAGATATTCTGTAGGACTCAGAAAATGAAGCAAAACAACATAGAAAGAGTAGTTTCTGATTTCGTGGTAAGGTACCAAAGCAAGCGGGAGATTCTGCTCCTAGAAATAAAAAGCTCATTTTGAAAAAGTCAGAATTGGTTTTCATAAACTAAAAGAAAAATATATATTCTCCAAATCAGTGGTTCTTCCTGATGAGGTACAAAATTACAACATTATAAAAACAGCATGGATTGCTTAACACTTTATGGAAAAGTTTAGAGTGGGCTTATACTTGCAATTTGAAGCTAATGAAATTGAAGGTAAGGAGCTAAATTATTGTCTTAAAGTCAAACACGTTAATTGGCAATTTCTCCCAAAGTCCTAGCTTCCATGGTTCCTGAGAGGAGGGACTCTAAGGGCAACAAGCTGGAGAAAACTGTGGACTTGATCCCTTTCTGTGTGGGTTGCTTCTAGCAAACACAGAGATCTCATGAGTTGGAATAAAATGGATTGGGGATAGTGGGGTGTGTGTGTGTGTGTGTGTGTGTGTGTGAATGTGTATAGAAGGTGAGTATGTAGTCCATCCTAATGACCTCTTCCTAGACACAAGATGCTAAATGAGATAGACCAGAATTTGTCATTTAGTTGCTTCGAATCACGCTTCTATACTATGTAGGTGTAACAGCATGATCAGCAGATCTGAATATTTTTCAGCTCACCTTTTAGAGAAGGGGTATGGAGGGACGAGAGAATAAAGGGTACTTTTTTGCTTCAATTGGTCAAATAATGATAAAGAGTTGTGTTAGAATTTTCCTTTCATAGAGATCATACAATAAATGTGTGGCAGGCAGCTCTGGGCTTTTGAATTCTCCAGTACTCTGAGGGTGGAGTGGGATCTTTTTTTGATTCCTTATCAAATCACCACAAGGGTACAAGTTACCAGAATAACCACTGACCATGTAATTCCATCTCCTGCTTCTTACAGTGGCAGTTGTTTCAGAATAAACTTGTGGTAGGGAAAATGGTTCTGATCATTGCCAGTCGATCAGAAAAAAACAACTCTAAATCTTTCATCCTTGGAGGGCAATCTTAAAATGAGAAGAAGCCAACAATACAGCTTAGTTTGTCTTTGATGGGGCTGAAAGTTGAGAGCAATCCTAGACTTCAGATATTTGAGAGCTTAACTTGTGTTTCAACAAGGTGAGGATTATGTAAGACTCATATGCTGTGGTTCCTGCATAGATTTCCATCTAGAAGAGAGAAACCTCAGAGGTTTGCAACAATGGGAGAAACAGACAGGTTTGTCCGGAAATAGAACAGCGCTGATGTGAAAGTCTATCTTTTACAACTAATAAGTGTAATGAGGTGCAAAAGTGTCTAGATTCCAGAGCAAGAGGCCAGTGAATTTGCATTCCTTGAGGCCACGTATTAGCTGTGCTTCTTGGTATAAATTAACCCTCTTAAAGGCTAATTTCATCTCGTATAAAATGAGAGTAACATGATTAGCTAATACATAGGAGTTTTGTGAGGATGACATTAGATAATTCAGATCATTCCTAGGTTGTCAATTTGGATGATTTATGTCCAAGTTTAATTCAGGATTACAACTGAGATACACATAGGAAAGTTGCAAATAATATGAATTGTTCTTAGAAATTGCTTTGCCACTCATAGCATAGTTGGGATAAAGTCAGGAAAAAGTATATTAAACATCTTGAAGTTGAAGAAAAAAAAAATCAATGCAGTCCAAAGTGTTGTCAATAGGACCAATTATATCTCAATGGTCATAATGGAAAAACAGTTAGCATTTACTCTGACTGCTGCTCATTTTTAATATGATGCCTGACAATAAATCACCCTAACTACTGAATCAGAAGCAGACTGACATGGAAATATAACCCATCCTTGTCTTCCAAAATCAGCCAACAAACGAGGTACAGCTGATATATCTATAGCTCAGAATGCATAACTCAAAATGGCATTAAAAAGTCTTGCCTAATTTCATGTACATGGAGAGCAAAGTTTGCTGACAAATTTATATGTTTCAACCTGTTAAACACTCTCCCGCTGAGATTTTTTTTCCCCCACTTGTTTCCTTTTGAACACAGTTAATCTTCAGGCTTGTCAGATGGTCTTTGCCCAGTTCTTGATGTCAGGAGAGAAACATTAAATTTGACTCAATATTCAAGCAGCAGCTATCTGAGATTCTGAGTCCCAGGGGCACAGAAGATGACACACTATCCCTCATGTAGCATTTTATACTAAAGACCCTCATAGCTTCAAAGTCCCTACCTTCCCAATTCTAAATGGGACCCTCTTCTAAAATGTCCTGGTAACACAAAACACAGTTTGCCATTGAAGAGGACAGAGCCACACTATGTTCTTTTTTTCACCTCACTTCACGTGGAGGTAGGAATAAAATAACTTAGAATCATGTGACTGAGCATCTCCAGGGCAAGGGGGGACACTCAATTCTGACAGCTACAAAGAATGTCTTGAGAAATTGCTTGGGAGTTGGTTTAAAAACAATCATCCAAGAAACAAGGCAGAGAAATGTTAGTTCCCAGAGTTGGCATCTCCCTGCTGGAGATACTGAGAGTCTTAATGTTTCTGTTTAGGATACCTTTCTTCCAACACCCTCTGTTGTGTGAAAGTTAATAATCCTCGTAGCAAACTTGGATCAATAAGGTTTTATAAAACTGTATTATCAAGGGCTTGTTTTCCATCCGTCTTATCTTCTACCCCAAAGAGTGTTCAGCCATCAAAACATGATCAAGGCAAAAGGATTCTGGTTGTGTGTGTGGTGTGCATATGTGTATGCATGTGTGTGAACATATGCATGTGTGTGTGCATGTGCGCGTGTGTGTAATACATTTGACAGAAATCTCCTAGCATGCTAATTGGTACTAAATATCAAAATATTCCCCTCTGTCTTCATGTAGGACAACCCCTTTCCCCCCTTCCTAAGATGTGCCTTCTGAGAAGGATGGAAGACAAGGTGCTAATTGGAGAACTGGATGGAAAGATTCTCCAAATGAATGAAAGAAACTTCCTTTCTCAGTAGGACTCAAGGTTCAGGAACCATTTTTACCTTCTGCTTAATATTTAGTAAATGCCACCTTGATTAGAAAGGAAACATTACAGCCTCAAAAAGCTTAGGGAATCCCCATTAACCTTCTATCAGCTTTGTGTGTACGCTGAATTGGAGAGACTGAAGCTGACCATCACTCAGAAGGTTCTCCTGAGACCTTCCTCAAACTGAGCAAAGCAGAACATATTGTGTTGCCTCATTTACCAACCTATCATAGAGAGCAAGCTATTTATCCCCTCTAAGCTACAGTGATTTTTATTTGTTTTATAAGAAAATAGGAATCATTACACTTGTATGATAAGGTTGAGGTGATATAAATGTGTGAAAATGAGATATATAATAAATATGAGATATATATGCTTCTATAAATATCAATTATCATATTATGTGTTTATATTATATATAAAGATATATGTAGATATAGATATATTTTATTGCTTCTGTTTCTCTGAGGAATGCAATCCTTTAAGGTAAACATTTCCTCTGTCCATACATTCTTATATTTAAATCCATATACCCCAGTAGCTGTGCCATAAGCTGATCATTATAAATCACTATAGCAGAATGTCCAATGAGATAAATGTTTGAGAAACCTGGGAGACCACTGGCAAGCAATCAGAGAAAAAGTTGCAAACAACATTTTAGAATGCCCTATGACCAACTCCACTAAATACTACAGTATTGCCCATGTCTCAAAATTTTCTAATTCCTCAAGGAGAAAAAAGTCCATTTGATGATGTCTACTTTAACTTTGTGCAAAAAATAAACAAAACAAAAACAAACTCAAGCTTATAGTATGCTAATAAGAAGAGAAATCACATTATAAAATGAATAGGGAAAACCCCACAAAACATAGGAGACTGATCAATATTCTTGAGAGGAAAAGAGTAAAGCTAATAAAAACTCTAGGCAATTCTCTCTCATTTCATTTTGGTTAACGAGACAAGTTGAGTATTCTGATGTTTCCCAAATAGCCCATTAAAAAGTCAGAATAAACAAAACAAAAATAATCCCACATCCCACTAATTTCAGCATTTTCTCAGACTGGCTTTTCAAGATATTTTACTTGAATGGGAATGAGTATATGATGAGAAGAATTCGAAGTACATGCCTGAGTCAATGGTCTGACTTTGAGAAACAGAATAAGGACTCCCTACATACCTCTTCATTTACACTTTAAATCTCAGTTTCTTCATCTATGAAATGGGAATAATAGTAATAACTGTATAGGAGTATATAAGAAGTGAAAACAGAGAGTAAAAAAGAAGCAGTACCAATAAATAACAAAAATATTATTATTTAATCCTCCAAATAGGAAATGCCCAACCAGCCTGGCTTGCCATAGAGACTGGAGACTTGTCATGAGGAGCCAAGGAATATTCAAGAAAAAGATCAACTGTCCAGTAACAAAGGACAATGATTCTATAAGTATTCCAGAATCCAAAATCCTAGCTAGGTCAATGGGACTTGTCTCCTCAGCAAAGAGGCCAGGGCTTCATGAATAGTCAAAGCATCAGACTTACAAAGAGTAGACAGCTGCATGCTTTCATGAACACTGATTTTACTCACACAAGTAAAGACAAGTACATGTTTCTTGTAGAAGTGCACACAGTGCCCAGTGGGATTAGAATATGTGCTTGAATATACTTTCAGAACTCAAATTATGCAAAACAATGCAAACATATTAAACACTTCTAACCCTTATAACTAAGAACATGACATCTTGCTGAAGCTCTTCCTTAGGTATTTACATTCTTTTAGACAGATCATGAATTCTACTTACATAGTTGATGGGAAAATTACTCAGTTCAAACTAGGATTGAAAGAAAAAAATTAGAATGTAATACACTATATACACAGGTGTTGATTTACAATGGTTTACACCTTAAACTTATGTAATGTTATGATGCAATGGTCCTTCAATTAAAATTTAAAAAAATAATATATAACATAAGTGAGATTGTTTCTCTTTATATTTCCAAAGTAGCTAACCTGTCTTCCAGTAGCCACACCCTTGTGTAATTCCTTTCACTTGAAATTTAGTCAGTTCTGTAACTTGCTTTTGACAAACAATATGTGATGAAAGAGGCAACTTGTGACTTCCAAAGCTAGGACACAATTTTGTTTTTCAGGTGGTGTGTTGGTTTTTGAATTGGTTTTTGAAATGCTTCTTCTAAAGGCTCTAAAAAAGAAGAAGTCTGAATACCATTTGAGGTCACCATGCTTTGAAGAAACTCAAGCTTGTCTCAGAGATGTTATGTGGAGAAAAAGAGCCAGCTAGACAGCTGATAATTGTCTTATCCACTCCAAAGGATGTGCCAGACATGCGAGTAAGGAAGCTGTCGTGGACTTCATACATAACTCCAGCTGCTATATTTGAGTACATTTGGAATCGGCTGCCTGGTGGACCAACCAACCCACAGTTGATAAATTACAATTTCCTAAGCACTCTACTTTCTGAAATGGAGATCATGACAGAACCTGCTTTTAGAGTTATTTTCTAGTCAATTTACTATTAATAATAAATACCACCTTTAAAAAGGAAGTAAGAAACTCAGAAAAGAAAGTGAAAGAAAAGAAAAGATATAAAAGATTCTGAAATCACTTCTTTATTTAAAAATCCGAAGGCAAGATAAGCTGGAAGAAATCCTTCCTGTAGTTAAGCATGTTTTCTAAAGGAGCTATTTCTTGTTCTTCTGAATGTCACTGAAATAGCATAAGCAACAAAATGTGAATACATAAAAGCCCCACAGCCTCCTTCTAGGAGTCTGTGCCCTGGAGAACAATCCTTTTCCAGTTAAGTCGTGTGTGTATGCATGTGAATGTGTGTGTTTCTATATACTTGCGGTTAAAGAAAACTAATTTTCCCAGGGACAGGGGTATATAGAGAATTCTGGAGACTGTGAATGCCTTTGTGTCCGTGCAGGGCAATTAGAGGTATAATTATGCCAGGTTTTATAGGAAGAAGTGCGGTTCCAGCAACATAGAATAATGAAAGTTAAATGACTATCATTAGCCAGGGTGACTGCACAGTTCCTCAGATCTATAAAGAGAAGCACTTCAGCCTGACCCTGAGTCTGCGGTTATCATTTCTCATGGCCTGAGGCAGTTAGTTTTAAAGGTAGTCCCCCTCACTATTTCATGCCTGGGTTGTGGCTTAATGGGATAGTCATTTAGTTTTACAAACATCTCCTCTTGCTTCTAGGGGTCTAAGATGGAATATATGGAATGACTGGACTTTGTCACTAAGTTGATGCTTCTTCCCATAAACTTGAAACGATAGGCAGGTCCTTCTTTTCACTAAAGTAGACACAGCAGCCCCACGTATAGGGTACCTAAGGCAGTTGTGTTGCTTCTTGCACATAGCAAGTTACTTTAAAAAACTGTAAGTGTATTGTTAACAATTTCTCCAGTCACGAGATTCAGGAAAATTAGAACTGCAAATAAGGTGTTCAGGAAACAGTAAGGACAAGATATGGAGTTCAAGTAGGGAGTAAATATAAGTTAGAGCTGCTTTTCACTGTAATTATGTATTAAAGCAGACATATGCATTCTATTGGTTAAACATCTTGTGTAATATGTTTAAAAAACGAGGTGCGCTCTGATGGCTTAGCAGCTGAGTTTACTGCCTCCAGCTGGTGTGGTCCACATATATCTGAAGGACCCAATTTCGAAACATGGGACCAGAGGAAACACCCACGATGAACAACTAAATAAAATAAATACATGCTTCTTCCCCATCTCTCTGCTCTTCTTCATCCTGCCTTCAATCTCCTTCATTTTTGGAAACAAAGAGATATCTGACAGAAGTCTTTCTAGCAGTCCCTCTATACAGAAAAATATTAAATTCCCATGATAGAGACCATGAAACGGAAGCAAAATATCCTTTTATCTCCAAAGACTGGAGTTCCAGGCCCCAGAGAGAGGAGTTCCAATCCCTAAATGCTCCAGATCACTATAACATGGCATGATCTAATCTCAGATGATACCACTCCACCAGTGAGAAAACTTGGAGGATAAAGATAAGTTTTTTTCTTGCAAAAGGGTAGATCATTTTGATGATTAGAAGCACTGAAGATAATTTCTCTGTCCTTAAATATTTCCCTTAGGATTCTACTAAGAACTCTATAATTTCTACATCTAGCTTCTGATTTGAGAAGAGGCCTTGTTAAAATCAGTAGTGTTGCTCAGCACGGTTGGTGTTGTGTGGTGAAAAACACAGTGGAGAGCCACTTGGAGACCCAGATGCCATCCCCAAGATTGCAATGACAATCCAGTGGTCACTTAAGCTTGAGTCAGTGCACGGCCTTCATTCGAAGTTAGATATGAAGATAGAAGAGAGGTAATGTCTGGGGAAAACAAACATCAAGCAAAAGAATTAAAAGTAAATGTAAGATATAGTTAGAATAGTTATTTGCATTGGTCAAAGTATAACCATAGTAAGTTACTTAACCTCTCAGAGGGAGATGAAGAGGCAGTTACTTAACTGTTTTGTCAGGAGGAGGAAAGGACACTGTATATCACTGTGTGTGTATATATATATATATATATATATATAATGGTTATATATATGGTTATATATAATATATAGATACAATGTATATATATGTATATATAACGTATATAATATATACATATAGATAATGTATATGGTATATATAATGTATATATAATATATATAATGGTCTTCTACGAGACTTGTTATCAGAAATAAGGACTTAACAGCAACTGTTTTTATTACTGCACTGGTTATTTCATGCCCCTATGGAGTTGATATTACAGGTAGAGGGATAGATGGATTTTGTCTGAACTGATGAGCCCAGAATAGACTAGAATGGACAGAACATTGAAGACAATAAATAACTGTAGTCCAAAACTATTTTTCATTCCTCTAACCAATATTTATTGATCATCTATATACCAGGAAATGTGTTACCAGATAAGCATTTTGTAACAAATTCATGCTCAAGTGGTGCTGATGACTAGAGTATTCCCTGATGCCCATCACAGTGGAAACTTTTGGTTTTCTATATCAAAACCTTATTTTAATTCTAGTGGGACTTTTTAATCCCTATTAGAAAGGTGAGGAAATTTACATAAACTTGCTGCAATTTGGGTTTACTTACGTTTGGTTCTAAACCTTAGTGAAGAGTGCACGATGAAGATAGGGATTTTTCTGGAGATGAGTTCATTTCGAGGCTCAGTTTCCAAGGAGCCTTTGAGATAGCCCTGCTCTTCCCTGTGGATGCTTTACAAAGGGTCAGGGCCTGAGAACAGAAGGATGGCCTGGGAGGAATTTGGAGATCAGTATTCATTGGAGACCCCTCAGGTGACAATTTATAACTAAACAAAGCTTTCTGAGTTCAAAGACAACTAGTGCGGACTCTGAGCCATCTAAATAAATAATTAACCTAAACCTGGCTTAGCAATTTTGTTTTAAATATCTGACTCAGTTTCCTTGTCTCTAGGCCCAGGGAGTCAAGTGATAAATATGGAACACAGAAATGATGGGTAAGCATAGCTCAACAAGCAAGACTGGTATAAAATTCACAAAGGAAAAGATCACCAGAAAGAGAAAAGGAATAAGAATGTTTAGATGGCTACTTGTTCTGGTGATTTGTGCTTGTTTAGAGTAATATCCTTTCTCTCTCTCTCTGAGTGAGTGAGTATATGTGTGTATGTGTGGTGTGTGTGTGCGTGTGTGTGTGTTTACGGTGTGTGTGTGTATACGTGTGTGTGTTTGTGTGTGTGTATCTATGTCTCTAAATTCTACAGCCCCATCTATCAATCTGGGAAAAGAAACAGACTAATATGTTTTTGCTTAGTCATTTTACATCTACTTAAAATTCTCCATTTGACCCTAAAACACAATTCAGAATGAACTGAAGTATTTATTTAAAAAGCTGATTTCTGCTGAGTGCCAATTCAACAATTCAGACTATAAAATCAGTGACTCTGGGTACCAGGAATATGCATCTCAACAAATTCCCCATGTGATTCCACAGGTACACGTAGGGAAACAGTGCAAGAGCACCTGCCCTACACAATGCTTGCCTGCGGAATCAGGGAACAGCTCTAAGTCTATAGGTGAACAGCCAGGGGATTCCCAGAAGCTCTGACAGTAAAGGGCAACAATTAGACAAGTTCTCTCAAGACAATTAGAAGGACTGGTGATGTGAAATGTGTCCTGTTGTGCACAATGCCCCGCAGCCCAGTTTTCTTCCTTCAGAGTATTTGTGAGTCAAAGCCCAGTCAACGTGTTCAATTGAGGTTCCTGTGTACCTAACCCACCCAGGAGCATAGTTCTATGTTTATGTTTGACTGCATAATATGTTTACATGGTTTACATATTAGAAAATGTGTGCACATACATTTTAAAATGTATGGACAAATGGACAGTAAAGAGGCTCACTATTTCTCTTGTTCTTTACTTACTCATTTATACCCTTCATAAATACCCACCTTATTTCTTTTGGTATTTCTTCCTATTTTTATATAAATATATGAAAATATGTCTATAAATGATTTAAACAAAAGATGCATATATACATATATAAGCATGAAACTCTTTGTATATATGTCATTTCACACAGTGCAAATAAATCCAGAAGATACATTTCCAGGAATGGAAATGCAGAAACAAAGCGTGATAGCACATTTTTAGTGACTGAATTTCAAGTCTACTAATGGCTTTATCGGCTTTTCCCTTAGCGCTCCATATAAATTCATATTCTGTGAATACGGTCTGCACTGAGGCCTGTGTTCTTCTGTCTCTGGTTCTCTTCTCATGGGATTCAAATTGTCCTAAAATTGCGCTTATTCATCAAGGCCCTGCTCAGATGCCCCTCCTTTATCAAACATCCCTTGGTCTCTCTTTACCATTAATTCTTACATGGAATGTTTCCATTCCTCTCACTTGACTTTCACCCATTACATAGTTCTGCTTCTATATGTTTTCGTTCTTCCTACAGACCACAGGATTTTCTAGAGCAGAAGTCAAAACTAGTCTTTCTCTTTCCATCAAACTAGTCAAAAGCTTGCACATTATCATTGCTTATAAGTGTTTGTGGTGATCCCAACATTGTAAAGCTCTTAGCTGTGATTCCCCTGTTCTTTGCTCTGAGGAAATTCAATAGCTCTTTTTCTGGTAATTTCCTCTAACTGCTTCTGTCGATTTCTTACTGATTCTTACTCCTTAGAGTCATTTCAAAACACATTTTTAAAAACCCCCTCAAAACTCTTAGTCTTCTCCAAAATAGGACACCTGAATTCCATTTTCTTTTGTCTTAAAAGCTTCTCATGTTGTAAATTTAGAGAGCAGCTAAGGAAGACACTGTGTTAAGAGTTTCAGAATATTTAAGACACATGGGCTTAAGTCGACATGGGAATCAAACGACTTCCACACAAGATGATTTCAGTAGTAGAATTCCATCTTTAAGCATGGCCCACAGTTTCAAGGGAAATCATGAGATGTTTTAGTGTACTGTTTCTGCAGCGTCTCTCCCAGATGTTAGCTTCACACAGTCAGGCTGTCTCCCCCTGTGTTGGTCACTGGACTGTTCCTGTCTCAAGTCTTAAAAATCTCTTCGAGTTCAACAGAAAAAGAAGACTTCTCTTTCACATATGTCTAGAATGTGCCAGCCTCGAGCAAAGTTCACTCCTGAATAATCACTGTGGCTAGAAATTTAAGAATTCCCTGAACCAAATCATAATGACAGATAAGCAGAGAGAAATTTTCCTGAAAAGAAAATCAAGCTGCTTTTACCTAAAGTAGGGATGTAAAATATACAGGCCCAAATCTGAAATCACTACAATTCATAAATGCATTTTTCTGGAAATTAAGTATATAGCTTTTATCAGATTTTCAGTGTGCTCTAATTCCTGTAATATGATTAAGAACTGATAGAAACCAATAGTCCTTTAAAAACTCAAGATAGTTGTGAACTATAGAAATTGAAATAAACATGTCTCAGAATCTCATCTATAAGATTTCATTGAGGGATTTCAATGTCTGCATCCATTAAAATTAGAATGTCAATCCCTGTAGTGGGCCAAAGATCCTACTTGCTACACTTTTCTTCTCAAGGACTCTTTAAAATTAGCATTTTTAAAATCAATGTCTGTCTCACATATTCTACCAGGATAGAGACAACATGGTATTCAAGCAATTGGCTATTTCCTGATGGTGTGCAGTAAGTTCTTAATATTTGAAAAAATGGATTAGAATAGATAAGACATGATATGATTAGGGCTATAAACACCAACAAATTAAATTAGAATTTTGTCAGTATTGATCTCCTGGGCTTTAATTAATGGAATTAATGGAAAAGCAGGCTATCCATTGAATAATAGAAAATTTAGCTTATAATACCAGCTTTCCTGTTAACTGATGGTGAAAACTCAAATAATTATTAAGTTTGCTGAACCCCAATTTTAACCTTCATAAATTATGGACTATGATGGATAATGACTCAAATGCTTTGTAAAACTTGAATTTGTGACTTGGAAATGTGTTCTACCAAAGTATGTCACTTGAAATACAATCCTTTTATAGATAAAGGTTTGCTCTACTTTTGTATTTGACTGCTTATGAGGTTGGATTATGGAGATGATCTATTTCATTCCTGATCCTGTACCTCTTTTCTTAATTGATTCAGTTTTAGGGCACTTTCTATATGCCAACCCCAAGGATGCTAACATTTAGTTATAGTCCTCTATATCCTCACCTTCAATTAATTATCCAACTTTAATCCAGTACTATTTATTATTTGATATTATCCAATATCAAGTTATCAACCAACCACCATTATTTTACTGCAAAGATTGGTTACAGACTTTTCTTTCCTGATCTTTAATGCACAGTCCATAACATTATGAAAATTATACAGATAATTTGCTACATACTTTATCTTAAGAATAGAGGTTGATGATACAACGATAACAAAATGCATGAGGAGGGGTACTCCACCCTAGACTTCTCATTCACTGTTCTTTTATTACTCTATGAATGAATAATTTGGTTGTACTGTATTTACTTTCTGTGACATTTAGAATTCTCCTTTATGGTAAGATTTTGTGGCTCAGAGAAATAAAGGAGAACAAAAGGTTTCCACATAAGTTGAGTTTTATAAATGATATCATCAAACTCATGCAGCCCATCTTCCAAATAAAAATTATTCTTGATAATTAAAGGAAAAGCAATCTTTACTTAATCACTAGGCTAACTGAAAAGCAAGCTAAGATGTTGCTATTCTGACCCATAGCAAGTGGGAAGAAGTCTTGTCAGTAGCTACAGAAAATGACCAAGTTGAAGTGCTGAAACTCGGACAGAGCTAGCATTTTACAACATATCTTCAAAAGTATGGAGTACTGAGATGAATTTTACATGTTATGATATTCATGTAGATCTAATACAAAAATGCCAGCAGGATACCTGGAGGAAGATCTTTCTCTAACGCAGATGCATGGGTTACTGTAGCTTGGGATGATCCGTCCATTTACTGCAAGAAGCCAGACTATGGCTGATATAATGGGAAAATTCATCCTTGCAGTGCCAGTGAGAGATCAACATGGAGAGCATGTGAAGGGCCTTGCCAAGCATGTTGCTATTCAGAAACTCATTTGGGACACTCAGGACTAGTGCCAAGCAGCCAAAAGAGAAATGCTCAGTTTTATGAACTGATCCAACATGGCAGGAAAACGAAGTTGAGAAGGTCCTATTAAGGATACTTTCAGATCCATATTACAAAAGACACAGCTCATTCTAGATCTAGAGTCATAAAAACTCTGTACTGGTACTCTAGAAATGCTAATTAAATTCTAGCTACTCAAGAATGTCTCAGGAATTCCTTAGAGCCAGGCAAAAGGTCAAAAACCTGATTAAGTTCAATTATATGGGACTTGAATAAAACAGGGACTGATGTGATGTTCTTTTTGACCAAGTAGATTAAGTCAATAGAGCCATGCTAAGTCCCTCTTAATGAAGCTCCTACAATGGATCGGGTACATGATTCGGGAACTTGTATCTTCTATTGATTCTAAAATATTGACCTTATGGCTTACATATATAAGCCATAATAATCTATGATACATGAGAAAGTTGAAGAAGAAATAAAAAGAGAGTAAACTACCCAAAATCACACAACAAGGACAATGAGAGAAGCATGATTCAAACCTAAGCTGTAAAATTCAATTTGTATTGAGCCTGCACATGTAGTTGGGTCACAGTGATCCCTCCACTTTGTGGGACACCTTTGACTGTGGAAAGGGGACCACACTGGCTTACCTTCCCCAAAGACACAGCCGGCACTCAAACTACCCATAATTTCCAATCAAGGCAAGTTTCCTCTCTCAAAATTCAGTGAAGTCCTTAGGGTTTTATAAATACTGAGTACCATCTTTTCCTTTTGAAAACATTTCATTATTGGACAAGACATCATTTTCCCTATGTACCGAAGTTCAATTCAGACCCAAAAAACCCCAAAACTTTCGTCTTTAGCATGTAAGAGTCAGATGATCTTCTCCTCACCCCATTGCAGGAAAGAGGCATTACATTTAAAAATGGTGAAGAATATCCACTATTTTGAGTCAATAGTCAGTTATAAAGTTATACTGAACTGAATTTATTGTGTCTATTTTGAAATGCTCCACTAACCTCTTAACTATTAAAATCAGTAGCTGTCGTGATATTGTGATGAGCTGTACATTTCATCCAATATATGATTCCCAGGTAGAGAAACTGTTACTTAATTTTATTATGGATTTTTTATTATATTTCGAACAAATCAGAGTTTGATAAATTATTTAGTGAAAACTAGAGATGAATCCAGCACCCCCTGCAGGCAAAGAAAATCTGATTCAAGTAAATGTTTTTTTGACAAATGACTTGTGCCTGCATGATTTATCAACATAATAAGGGATGGTCCTAAAACAGCATGGTATCGGGGTTGTTTTGCATTTGGTTCGTCTATGGCAGACTGTGTGGAGAGTGGCTGAAAATGGAATTCTATTTACATAGGAAGGTTAGGAAAAACTTGGTCTGTGTTAAATTGACAGTGTGTCTCAAACAGAGCATAAAGCAAAGACAATAAAGAACCATACAATTTACTTGAATCTACAATCATGAAAATTATCTTTGATCATTAGAGCTAGCTGAGCTTATTAAACCATGATACGGTGTTTATTTACTTGAGAAACTTTAAATGGCCACAGTTTTGCATTAAAGGATAGTGCCATAGCATGAAACGAAGTTGGGGATGAAGAGGGAGCCCTTATCCAGGTTTTGAATTTAGAACCACAGGAACTGCTACATTTCAAAAGTTTGCAGTTATTGACCTAAGCAACACAGCAAGAGGTGATGAGATAGTATCACGAGGAATCAGTGATGGACTATATAAAGGGAGGAAGGGGTACAGAAGAATCAATGATAGCTTCTAAGTTTATTCAACATAATAATAAAGATTTCCAATACCACATTTAAAACACTGATAACAAACCAGTTTGGGGAAATATTAATTATGGTTGTACTTTTGAACTTTATTGCAAATGAGGTTGATTTTTAACATCCAGTTACATGCGGTGAATAGGATGATAGAGACTGTACAGACCCAGAGTTCTAAAGGGAGTTTAGATGAAAATGTAAACCTAAGAGTTCCCTAGTAGATACACAAATACCTACACATGCACACACACATAGTAAGTTTCAATATCTGGAATTATGAATCTGCTCTCTCTTTACTTCCTTTTCAAGATTTTTTTTGTTTATAAGTGTCATTTGAATTTCCGTATATTTTTAGGATCACCTTGTCAATTTCAAAAAAAGCAACTGAGATTTTGGTTAGGCAATACATCCAAGTAATTAGATGTATTATTACCTTAATAACAAAATATTTCAATTCATTAGCATGGGATAGCATTTCACTCTCTAAGTTTTCTTTATTTCAATGATGTTTTATAATTTCCATACAAATTTTGTACTTTTTCTGTTAAATGTATTCAAAAGGATTTTATTCTTTGTGATATGAAATTGTAATGAAAGTTTCTAAATTTCATTTTGAATTATTTCTAGATCATAGAAATATAATCAAGTTTTAATTATTGATCTTGTGAAACTTTACTAAACTTTATTCCCTGTAAATGATTTTATGGGGAATTATTTAACATAAAATTTATTTAAGTTTACATCTTGCAAATGGAGATTTAATTCTTGTTTCAAACTAGATTCTTTGTATTTACTTTACCTGTATGATTTTTATATTTAGAACTTATAGTACATTATTGAATAGAAGCAGTAAGAGTGCAAATCCTTGTTTCTTGGATGGTTTGCTTCAGGTTATTGACATAAGTGTAATGTTATCTCTGTACTTTATTAGTCATAGGTGTTCCTTTCTATTCCTAGAATTTGGAACATGATTTATACCGATATGTTGTTGCATGTTTTTCAAATGTTTTAAAATAAATTTGTAATGACCAAGCAGTTGTGTCTGTTTTCCAATAGACTGTATTTCAGTGATTGATTTACGTATATTAAAACAATCTTACATTCATGGAATAAATGACTCTGATGAGGATATATAATTTTATATGTTAATGAAGATTGTGCTTATATATTCATGAGAGATATTTATCTCTAATTTCCATGTTAGATCATTATATGGTCTTCCTATCAGAGCAATACTGGATTCATAAACTGAATTGAAAGGGTTTGTGAAGAACTACTTTCATTTTCTCTTTAAACATTTGATAAAATTCACCGGGAAACCATCTAGTACTGAGCTTCTTTGTGGGTAGCTATTGATTACTAACTCAAATTCTTTACTTGCTATAGTTCTTCATTTTTTTTGAGTGACTTCTAGTTTGTATCATTCTAAGAATTTGTCTATTTCAAATAAGTCATTGAATTTCATGACATAAAATGATAGTACTCTCTAGTAATCATTTATATAAACTCAGTAGTTATCATTCCTCTTCCATTCTTGATTTTAGTATTTGAAGTGCTGTCTCCTTTTTACCCCTTGGTTAGTATAGCTAAAGACTTGCTGATTGTTTTTTAAAGAACCAACAATTTTTTTTCTATCCTTTATTCTCTTTTTAATAATTATCTCCTTACTTCTGTTTGCCTTAGATTTACTTTTTCATCTTTCTCTATAATGTTAAATTTGTCTTTAAGGTTTTTTAACATTGGAATTTATAACTTTAAATTTACCTGGGAGAATTTTAGCAAATATTTAAAGAATTAACATTAATTCATCTCAAACCCTTTCAAAAAATATTCAGGAGTAGGAAACACTTCCAAATTCACTCTATGAAAACAGCATTAATTTGATACAATATCCAGATAAAGCTACCACAAGAAAACTATGGACTCGTATCTCTAACAAATAATGATAAAAAATTCTCAACAAAAATATTAACAAAGGGAATTTAAAAATACTTCACAATTATTATACACCATTACCAATAAAAATTTATTTTTGAGATGCAAGG
Source organism: Solenodon paradoxus (assembly GCA_004363575.1). Taxonomy (NCBI): domain Eukaryota; kingdom Metazoa; phylum Chordata; class Mammalia; order Eulipotyphla; family Solenodontidae; genus Solenodon; species Solenodon paradoxus. Next base: position 741,852 of record RJWH01000356.1, on the reverse strand, counting down.
ATGTTTCAGCATATACAAATCAATATATGTAACTGTCACATAAACAAAATTAAAGATAAAAATTGAATGAATATCTCAATAGTGCGGAAAAAGCACTTGATAAAATATAGTATCCTTTTTGATTAAAAAAAAAACAAACACAAAGGAACATATCTCAAGGTAATGAAGGCCATACTTGAAAAATCCACAGATAACATTTTATTCAATAGAGAAAAATCAAGTGTTTCCTCTAAAACCAGAAACAAGACAAGGAGACCCTCTGAGTTGTTCAATATCAAACTGATAGTACCTGCTACAGCAATTAGACAAGACAAAGGAATAAAATGCATACGAATTGATAAAAGAAGCTAAATTTTCACTTATTGCTAATGAGATGTGATCTTATACAATGAAAATTCCAAAGAGTCAGTCAAAACAATTGCTGGGGTTAATCAGTGATATCAGTAACGCAGCAAGATACAAAATCAACATACTGACATCAATAGCATACCTTTAAACTAACGAAGCATCTGAAAAACAAATAAAATTATTTCTTTACAATAGCATCAACAACAATAAAATGCTAGAGAATATATTTATCCAAATAAGTGAAATATTTGTAAAATGAAATTCACATGACTTTGAAAATAATTTGAAGACAGAAACAAGTGAAAAGATAACCTATGTCCATGTAAAATTTGTATAGGCCCACAAAAGACCCCAGGAATCAGGAATCTTGAGAAACAAGAAAATCAGAGATATCATGCTTATAGATGTCAAGCTATACTACAAAGCCATAGTAATGAAAACAATGTGATACTGACACAAAAACAGATACATTGAACTATGAAGTAAAGAGACTATCAAATCTCCATATATACAGCCAACTAATATTTGTCAGAAATTAAAGTCAGAAATTAAAAAAGACAGTCCCTTTGACAAAGGACGTTGGAGACTGGAGAAGTACGTATAACAATGACAGTTAGGAATAACCCAATGTCCATCAATGGAAGAATAGATTAAAAACCACACAGTGTATATACATAATATAACATCATTCAGTCATGAGAAAAGAGATTATCCTATTTGCAACAACATGGATGGACCCTGAGTACATTTTGATAGGCAAAGTAAGTCAGACAAAGAAAGACAAGTTCTGTATGATATCACATATCAAACATGGACTCTATAACAAACCTGCAAAAACAGCAAAATGGTAGTTACCAGGGGATGAGGCAGAGGTGGAAAGTAACAGTGTTTAAGGATGCAAGCTTGTAACGTGCAATACATGAGTCACAGAGATCTAGTGCACTGTTTATTGAAAATAGACAATAAAATTACATAATGTGATGAATACAACTAAGTCCTCACTCTATGCCATTGGTAGCGTCTTAGAAATTATAACTCTAAGGAAATGCAATATAATGAAGCCAAATTTTAAAACCAAGTTTATTTTCCTACAACATATTTTCTGATTACCACATAGCATCACATATCTAAATAAAGATCCAAACGCCTCTAATATTAAACAATAATAAATATTCAATGATTCACTTTCCAATCACTTCAAGGTCAAGGATAGCTGGAGTCTATCCTAGCAAATCAGGGATGAGGTAGGAGCCAACCCATAGTAGGATACCTTTCTATCACTGGCGCACTCATAAACACCACACTCAGACTGGGACTATTTCTTCACACCAATGAATCTAATGTGCACATCTTTCGGATGCGGAAAGAAATCCACACAGTCATGGGGAGAACATGAAAACTTCACACAGGCAATGACCCCAGTCAGTTATAGATTTTTGTCCTCATCAACATTATAAGAAAACTGATGAACGAAATGATGTTATTTGAGCACATCAGCCATCATATTACAAGTATAAATTTAGCAAAGTAACACTCTATATGCCTTAAACTTATGCCATATTACATTGTGAAATTTATTCAATAGTAAATATTTCCCTCTAAAAATGAATTTTGTTGAATATATTGTTTTGATGTGATTTATTTATTTGAAAGTATTTTATATGTTCTTGTTCATTTCCTGTTTAAAAAACTGATTATTTACAAGTGTTATACTTAATCTCTACAGAGTTGGGAGTTCCCTATCTTCCTTCAATCATTAATTTCTAATTTCATTTCATTATTTAAAAATTTATGGAAAGTTGTTCAGTGGCCTAACATGTGGTCTGTTCTGGAGAATACTCCATGTGCATATAAGAAGAAGTGATATTCTGTTGCTGGGTATTCTAGAAATGCCTGGAAGTTGAATTCTTCAGAGAGAATTGTTGGGAGTTCTGTTAACTTATTAATATTCTAATTGCTTTGAAAAATATATCTTAAGTTTTTTAATTTTGCTTTCACTTGAAGCCAGTTTCTGACATCCTGATATTTGATTAGCCTGATATCTTTTATAACCACTATCAACTCTGCAAATGATGTTTGAAGAGTGAATATTATGGTATTAGGATATTAATGATAAAAATGTTGATAGCAGTTGCTTTTTAACCATGTTTCAATGTACCAGTCCTTAAAATAAGTTTTCTTGTGACAATGAAAAAACCAAGGGAGAATTGCAACTTCAAAACTCAGTCTTTCATAGTTCACTATGTCTAGGACAGTAAATATATATATACATATATAGATAACATTTTACATGTGTATATGTATACACGCATATGGAAAGGTACAGGCAGTAATTAAGGTGAGAAGGCAGGAAGAAAGAAGAGGAAGGTGTATTTATTTTAATTGTTTATTTTTGTTCTTCTCCCTGTGTCCTAGGTCATGAACCTGGGTCCTTGGGTTGTATATGGACTATATCTGGCCGGAGGCCACAGACTTAACTATTAAGTGGTCAGGGCATGCCAAGAACTGCAAATATGTTTTTAAGAAATAATTCCCAAACCTGCTAGAGGGATTAAGACAATATTTATCAGAAGTAAATTTTCATTGCATAGCAGTCAATTTTACTCTAGAAATTGAGGCAAGAATAATAGAATTAGCACCATAATATCAGCTATTAAACAATATCTGCATAATATCAGCAAGAAAACATATCTCAAGCACAGTAGATGTCTCCTCTTCAGTTTATTTTCCTGATAAAATAGACTGGCTAATGCTTTTTACATGTAATATAGGAGAGAACAGATTAGAGTTTGCAGTGATAGCTACATGGAACTCAAGAGAGAAAATAAATTATCAGTATTTAACAGTGCTCTCAGCTTTTTAAAGAAATCAGTAAAAGATGGGATCTCTAACTTCAATTTACAACATGAATCAAGTGTTTAAAAATTCAGTTGTGAGAGATCTGACTTTTTTCTTTTCTTAGCAATTCTTAGATAGCTAAAAGATTAATACTCTATTTCACATTTTAAAAAAATTTTTTTTAAATTAAAAAAAAAAACCTCTCGAAATAAGAATAGGAAATATAGATATTTCTCCCTCTAAAATAATTTCATAGATAAGATTAGTCTAAAGGTAATTGTAGATGGAGAATTAGATCATGGAAGACTGAGCAGTGACCTAATGTCTGAAGAGCCTGGCTAGGGGACTGAGAAATGCTTTCTGGGTCCACTAATTCTGGCCTGAGTCTCCCCAGAGCATTGGCTAAGGGCACTCTCTGAGGTGACTGTCACAGCCTCCTGGTCTCCTGCTCCCTTCCACTCATGCAATAGTCAATAAGCTTGTCACACAGTGTTCCATGGCCTGTACCCTGGCTAGTTCGTGAGTACTTGTAAAAGAGACATTAGGAATTCAAAAACCTCTTTGACAGTGTCTCAACCAAGAGATCTTGTTTGAGAAATAGAGGTAAGAGTCAGTCACATCCGTTACATTTGGGTCTGTGATTCGACCCAAACACACAAGCAGGCCTAGATGAGGGCAATTTATGCTAATAGAGATAAGGAGTCGGAATAGATCAGTGATTCTAAGCTATACTGAGACTCATAGTTTCCCGAAAAACTCTGTAGAAATGCCAATATTGCAAGCTTCCACCTCAAAAGTTTCAGATTCAGGAGTTTCAGAGTGGGGCCATATATCCTTCTTTTTAGAAAGAACCATGGGTAATTCTGAAGACACTGTGAATTTGGAAAATCTGTATCAGAATGTCTCAATATCCCAATTAAAACCCATAGATAAGTTAGTGGGCTGTTCTTGATTTCTATTTCTACAGATCAGTTATGTTTGTTTTATTGTTGGTTTACTTGTAAATTTGACTTCTATGTTTCTCTCAGGCTATATTCAGCTACCTTGACTTACCATTCACCCCACACCCATTAATAAGGAAGTGTCTCCACTGAGTGAAAGTCTGCCATTGATGAATATAGATTCATGGACCTGTAATATCCCTAAATATGACCATCACCGTGCCTCTAAAAAACAAACAAAAAACCAAAACAGCTGCCGCATAGCACAAGATTTTCTTTCCAGCTTACTTTTTTTGCTTTCCTTTATTTCCCTCCATTTTTCTTACTACTTATCCATCTGCTACCTCCAGATATTTCATGTCCCACTTCCCACTACAATTCTCATTTCTGCCCATGGAAGGCTATGTTAGCATAACGTATGGCAAAGAGGGATTACACACCTGAACAGTAATAGTAAATGGCACTGTAAAACAAAACAGAACTGTAAAACAATGTGAATGATAAGGTTATAAAGCTTTAGAAGAAAACATAGAAAACTATCTTGAAGACCATAGGGGAAACTAGCAGTTTTTGAAATGGCACACAAAGTATTAACTGCAAACAAAAAGTTTAATAACTTGGGCTACTTTAAAATTAAGCAACTTTGTTTATCAAGGACATCACAAGGACCATTATACATATCCACTATATGTGGAAAGGGTTATTTTCTATAATAATAACAATGGGCCTATTTACATAGTATGTCAACATCAGCATCACTTGATAATCATTTTGTCTTCTGAGCAATTATGATTGGGCTGCTGGGAAAAAATACTAACTTCTCAGAAACATAGCTTTAACCTGTTCTTTCCTGAATATATTGTTAAGACTGAAGTTAGAAAAATGTAGAGAATAACACTGAGTCTTCTACTCTATCCAGAAATAGGCCAAGAACTATGAAGAGAATGAAGACAATCAATACAGATTGGAAATGAGGTGATTTGTCTAACTTTGAGATAACTCAGTGAAAGTTTGCTCAGTAGACATACTGAGGGAAGAGAGGAAAATGTTTTTATGTCTTAGGCACAGTTATTGGCACTGGGAATTTGAAAACAAATCAGTACTAAAATAGGCAATGTTGATTAAGGAATCTGTTTTAACAATAAAATGCATTTTAATTAAATACTAACATTTGTATACTACTTTTCTGGTGTCAGGAGTAATTCTTAGATTATCATGTCTTACTCCTTTAGTTCCTATCACAAGTTATACTTTTTACTATTGTAAAAACTAAATCACATTTTACTATTGTAAAAACTAAATCACAGAGAGCTTAAATACCATTTCTAGGATAATACATCTAATAGAAATCAAAGCCAGGATCGGAATGACAAAACTGAACTCCAGTTTATCCACTGCTCCACACTGTCTCTCAGAATTTGACTGCTGATAGACTATTTATGAAGATAATTGGAAGAATTTCATTGAGGAGATAACACTGGAAAAATGTGTTACAGATGAATAGTAGTCATCAGGTATGCTTAAGGGCTTAGTTCATATCTAAGAAAGAGTTGCCAGATGTCTCATTGATGAGTTATTTATTGAATCTTATTTGAATACACATATGTATGTGTTATAAAAGCTTCAGACTTAATGATAGTAAAAATGCTTAGAGATATGTAGATATCAAGACATAAACATTTAGATTAGTGCAGCACTTTTTACTTGTCTCACGTCTGCTTTCTGTAATGTTAACTTTATAGGCAGGTTCTTTTATGGCATGTAAAACAGATCACCATCTTTTCCGGGGTTATAATTTATGAGACTATTTGCCCTAGTCAAAGAGCACTAAATCAGGATAGTACTATGTGTTTGCATACGGTGTCCTTTTCAGGGGCACACATGAGTATTGTATTTCTTAGCCTCCTTAGTTGGAGGGTTACAGCTAAATTAAAGGGTAAAACAAAATTCTAGTCCATGAAATATAGTTAGTAGTGAGCCTAGTCTTAGATCTTGCTGGACCATTCAGTAAATTGTCCTCTGTGCGTGGTGCTCTAGGGACAGCACATGATTCAGGTAGAAGAGCTACAGAATGTATGCAGGTCATCCAATCTATATTTGACTCTTAATAATTGAGAAATAAAGATCTAATGTATGAAGTCACTGAGATTTCATAGTTCATATGTTTCCAAAGTGTAGGCAAGCCAACCCTGATTAATTAAAGCACATTTCCCCAATTGTTTTAGTGTAAATCTGAGAAACGACTTGGATACTATGCTCATATCTGCAATAAGCTCAGTAAGCAAAAGTATAGTATAATCTGTTGGGTCAAGACAGATTTCATGTCCCATTGGGACAAATCAAAATAAAGTGCTAAAAATCTTTGGAGAAGTCATTCTCCAAAAGAATAATAATGAGATACTAATTATGCTCCCTAGCTATAACAGGTCTTATTGTAGGTTAATTTTTTTGTATATAGGATACAATTTCTGAGAGTATTTAATAACACAATTCCACAGCTATAAAGACAATTATACTGAGATACAAGTCCATCATCTTCACACAGATAATTTGATATTACTCAACAACCAAAAAAACTTAGCCTTCTTTTACTTTTTACCTATTTTTCTTGATGACTACATAGCAATAATACTCAATTTAGAGGTTTTTCTCAAATATATAAGGGATTTATGCAAAGTCCTTGTATCCTAATAAAACTCTTATCTGGATTGGTTTTTATTAAATACGAATATATTTGTCTTAGGGAAAACACATTTTTTTCTTAGAAATCCTGTATAAAGTGGAAAGTTAAACTTCAGGGTTTATCACTGATATCCTGGTTTTGAGGATTCTCATCAACTTTAATCTCATTCTGGGACTAAGTTTCATTACATAAAATCTTTCTTTCATTTAAGAAATAGTACAGGGAATTTAAGCATTCCAGGAGCAGGGGAAGAAAATGGTCTTTTTTTATACTAGAGATTATATGGTATCATAGAGCGATCATTATGTGCAGATAGTTTCTCTGATTTTGAATTTTAGATTTCTTAGGAAAATTCCTCTTTCACAGTTGGGCAAAAATCTCAAAGGCAAGCCCTATTAATAGTACAAATTAAATTTCTTATCTGTGGCTGCACTTTCAGTATTCTATAATTTATATGCTGATAGCTACTATGATGGGATGCAATTATGGAGTGAAGAAAAGTAGGAGAGAAAGTAAACAAAATGTGACCAGTTAAATGCCTGCTTAGCCCAACAGTCAACCAATATTAAAACTGTTGGTTTCAGAAAAAGATAATTGAAAATGGAACCAGAATTATTTTTTCAAGAAAGAAATGAGGCATAGAATGACCTGAAGTATGTTTTACATTTAATGGAGATGTCTGTTTTAAGAGAAATATAGACAACTTAAGAGTTCAGCAATGAGAATACAAGAGTGGAGAGATCTGATGACCAACCTTCTTGGGCACACTGAAAACAGTAAGGTATTTAGACTGTATCATAGTGGGAAAGAAGGGATGTTCTATAGTTCATTAAGTTCAGGAAACGTCTCTTTAGAAGAAGCCAGCAATATCACGTGTATATGACGAAATAATGTTGACATGTTTTCCTACTAAAAAAAAAGTTTAGAATAAAATGATTGTGGATCTGCATATCAGAAGTTTGGACACCACCAGTCCACACCAGCAAAACTTTTGAAACATCTTTCTTGGATATGAAAGAGATAGGAAGATGTAGAAGAAACCACAATGCCCAAGAGTTAAGAGATAGACTAATTCGGAAGGTCATATTTTGCCACAGCAGATAGAACCTTAGGAACTAGGAACAGTGTAGGTAAATTAATTGATGAATTGCTAAAGGGACAGTTGGATAGTGTTGCCATATATACCTGCTTCAAACAGGATTTTTCAGGCTTAACAACAGTAAAAATCCTCTCCTTTCACCTGAGCCAGGCTGCAATAATACCCTCCACCTGTCCCTCCTGCCCTGTGGCCTGAACACACACCTTCCTCTCCCTTCAACCTAAATACAACTGGTCTCCTCCCTTTTCCCAGGACTAACAGAAAATTAAAAAACAACTTAAATTTTTGTGGGATGCAATTAAAGCAGTGCTTAGAGAGAAGCTGATAACATTGAATGACTATTACTAGAACAGAAAAAAGATCTAAAATCAAGTATCTAAGGTTCCATGCTAGGAAACAAGAAAAAAGAAAAGAAAATTCAATGCAAAATAAACAGTAGAAAAGAATAAGACTTATAGCAGAAATCAATGGAATTGAAACTACAAAACAGAGAAAATCAATGAAACAAAAAGCTGGTTCTTTGACAATATCAGTAATATCTATAAACTTCTAATTAGGTTAGTAAAGAATAAAAGAGAGGACACAAAATGAAAATCAGAAACGAAAGCAAGACTTATAACTACAGATCCCGTGGACATTAATAATAAAAAAAAGATTTTGAATAACTCTATGCCTACAAATCTGAAACCTAGAAGAAAAAAATGAATTCCTTGAGATACACATTGCCAAAACTCACAGGAGAGAGATACGATCAAATAGACCTAGACCTTTTTTTTTTAAATAATCATGTTCCAAAACAGAAAAAACATTCAGTCTTGATGGATCCATCAGTAAATTCTATCAAACACATAAGGAACAAATTACTCCAATTCTATAAAATGTCTTTCAAAGAATAGAAACAGAGAGAATACTTCCAAAGTCATTATATGGGCACAGTATTATCTTCATACCAAAACCAGGGAAGATTTTACAAAAGAACGACAAATCAATATATTCCATGAACACATATATAAATCATCAACAAACTTGTAGCAAATCAAATCAATATATATACATATATATACATATATATGTATATATATACATATATATGTATATATATATGTATATATATATGTATGTATATCACCTGGGTATACAAGGCTGGTTCACTGGTTCAAGATTCAAAAATTACTTAATGTAACCCTTCTGATCAACACACCAAAAAGAAAAATCATATGATCATCAATAGATGTGGGAAAGGTATTTGAAATATCCCACTCAATTCATAATAAAACTCTCAGTTATAGAAGGGTACTTCCTTAATCTTCCTCAAGGGTTTCAGGTTGGGAAAATAGGGAGTCATTGGTCAATGAATAATATTTCCAATTATAAAAATGATTAAGTTCTGGGGTCTAATGTACAGCATAGTGAATACAGTAATAATTCTGTAAAATATACCTGAAAGCTGTAAAGAGAGTACATCTTAAATGTTCTCACACAACAAAAGAAATGCTAGCTATGTTAGGTAATAGAGATGCTAGCTAATATCACCCGCCATATTAAACACTTTGTAATAAAGACATATTCAATTAATACATGGCATGACTTATTTTATACAATATTTATGTTAACTATATATTAATAATTGTGGGGAAAAACAAACCACCCAATGTATGAAATTCTTAGTTAAACTTCAATTAAGACAGACTTATTGAGGTTTGTCCTAAAATTTATTCCATTTATCCTTCTTGATAAGTTAATTCCTTTTTTGCAAAAGGAAAAACAAAAACAGAGAATTTATTGGCAGAATGTCTGTACTACAAGAAATGCTAGATGATGTTCTTGTTGTAGAATAAACATATTAACAGATAAAACCTGTAAAGAACACTGGAAATAGGACATGCATGGATGAATATGCTGCATGTGGAAATAGTTTCAAAACAAGAACATGGTAGAAAAACAGAGTCATAACCTTGAAAAACACTGGTTAACGCCTTTAGTCATATTTATGAACTAATCCATGAATATATTTTCTGGATTGGAACTTTCTGTAACATGTAACCAAAAGTATCCTTTCAGGTTAAAAAAGGTATTTCAATTTCGAATTTAAAAAGAAATTTAAAAAATTTAATTTAAAAAATCTCCATTAAATTTTCAAAACTTTTAAGTCATTAAATGTAAGTGCTGGGAGTTGAATTCATTTTTATCCAACACAAAAGCCAATGAATATTTCACTGAAGAGAATTCATCTTTACAAAGGCACACAGCCTTGCAATTTCAGTAAGCTGTTATGCCATAAAAACATTACTGAAAGGTTAAGTTTTAAAATCAGTATATACTGAGAATTTGCCAGGATGATGGTATTCTAGATAAGATTTTTTTGTGTTTTTTGTGTTTTTTTTTTTCCTATAGGGCCTTTATAAATTTCACTGATGCACAATTTGCTGAAGTGAAAAAGCATGCAAAATGCAAAATCTCCTGGGGTTAATCCCCAAGGGGCCACCTGTAATAGCCTGACCTTGACAGGAATGTCAACAAGTAGCAGAAGCATTCAAACTCTCTAATGAGACTTTATCTGATACTGACAAATGTTTGACAGTTTAACTTAGTACTGAGCACCTGTGCATTGAGTCAGATGTCTGCAGTTTGCACTAACACCAGAACAGGGGAGAAACATCTGATATGCCCTGTTCTCTCCCTACTTGCAGATGTCAATTTCCCTGAGAAAATAATTTTACCTCCTTTGCCACAGTTTACCCTCCTGAACAATGAGGTCACTTTCCAATGGATGACAGCAACAGCTAAATACACAATTATTTTTACAGATTTCTATTTTTTGATAACAATAACAGAGATAGACTTTGGAAAGAAAAGGAAATGGGCAAGTCTTATTATAATCATACTGTAGATCAAACATGAAATTATATTCACTTTGTTATTGTGGTTGTACATGTGTGTGATTTATGAACATAGTGGTGACTTAGAAATTTTATGAATTTGTTTTGATTTAACACTAAACCATAAATATTCCTCTGTCATTAAAGATATTTGTGGAAAATCATTTTGAATGATAAGTGTTATAGTAGTCTTTTAGGCCGTTAAAATATGTATTACTCAGCATGTGAACATTTAGATTATTTCCCATTATTTGAAATGAAACTACGAATGTGTGTGATAGATTCTTCTCATATTTAAGCACAGATAAGTCTAGGAGTTAATGATAGGCTAAAGGTTATAAACGTATAAACTTTTTGATAGCAAATTGGCTATAGATTTCTAGAAACCTGGGCCAGTATAAAATGAGATTTAAGCTAAACTTCCCATTCTATTTCATCTTTGTCAACACAGAAGTTTATCATTGTTAATTTGCTAGGTAAAAGTAAAGCAAAACCAAATCCAAAATATTATTATCTTAGTTTTATTTTAAAATTAAATGTATTGATATTTGTTTCCATTAATGTATTTCATTATGTATAAATCGCATATTTCCCTCTGTCTTTTAATCTACGGGTACTTTGCTTTATTTTGCTATTTGGATATTAATCAAATTATAGATTGTGGTCGCTGCTTATTTTATAATTTGTGCATTTAAATTTGGAGAGTTTCTAAACTCACATTTATTGATCAAATCATGATGTTTCCCTGTAAGTATCTTTTCAATAAGAAAATAAAATATCCTTCAATAATTGTGTGAAATATATAAGGATACACATTTTGTTTGGCTTGGTTAACATCTAATTTTCACCTACCTGGAATACAGGTCAGCATTTGTCAGGGAATGATGCATGTTTTCAATAATCTCCTTGTTGAAGGGAAAAGAATTCAGTTTGTGAAGACAAAAACAAAGTCAAAATGCCATGTTCTTTTCTTTCTATTCTTCCACCATTATTAGTTAAGATTTAGCTACATAGGTGATGCTGTGTTTAAAACCGTAGAAGGAGAAACACGGGTATTTAAGGATAAAAGGAGACAACTCCTGACACTGACCCAAACTAACGTAGGAGGGATTATTTTATGAGAGAAGAAGTGAAACTAGAAGGAGTAGAAAAGTCAGAATTATTGGCAAAGTCATCAGAGAAAACACATGAGATATTTAAGAGGAAATAAGATATATGGAAGCAGTAAAGTACCCACTATGCTGCAAGAACAGTTTCAATTAGATGTGGAGTAGATTTGTGGATTCATGCAGAAATGTTTTGAGGCTTTGGTAAGCTAAATTTTTTACTTAATATATTCAATGTATGCTTCTTTAATAACACACTTGATATCTTTATTTAGTAGCACATTAAATAGTCAAATGTTAAGAATTCATTTTGCATTTTTAGTATCTATGACATGGGTAGAGCTATAGGAATATACAGGAACGAGCTCTAACCATCAGAAAGTAGACAGTTTAGAGCAAATGTGAGAAGAGTAAAATGATGATATACGAGACTGATGGATATATTACATGTGATGATAAACAAACTGAACACGACATACTAAATACTTTATGATAAGAAAAAAGGGATTCATTGAAGAATTTCAAATGACTCTAACATGACCTGTTTAATATATTATCAAGTCTATTCTGTTAGAGGGTAGAGAATGTGCTGTAAGGGTGATACTGATGGCATGGGAGACAGGTTAGAAGGTTATTATAATGGTCCAATAAAAAATGATGACACTGAGCTGACTCAATAGCAGCAAGGATATAGAAGAAGAAAAAATTGAATATGAGAGCTATTAAGCTTCGAAGAAGATTTAATAGGAATGAGGTTAGATGGAAAAAAGACAAAGTAGGCTTTCAAGATGATTCCACTCATAGAAATTAGTGCTGTTAAATGAAAATAACAAAAGAAAAGTGAGGAATATGTTCAGAGCATGAAAATAAATACATTCATGAATCAAAAAAATTGAAAAATTTGAATGAGTATGTGATTGTAATACAAATAAGCATATCGTTCAAACAGTCCCCACACTGTGGGATCTAGATTGGGGTAAATGAAATCAAAAGAGGCAAGAAGTATAATAGAAACAGATATTAAGGCAATACACAAAAGCAGATCCAGGAGATATTAGGGAATGCATGTCGAAAGTTAAACTCAAGAAGAGACTTTTCTAAATCTGCTGATAGTCACAGTCCCACCTGTAGTCTGGACTTCTAGGAACATTCACATGATAATGACACCAAACCTTATTCCTGAGGTGATAAATAGAACCCGTTTTGAATAAGTTCTGGTTTAACTAGAAGAATGAATTCACGCTTAATTCCTATATTGAAAACCTTAATTCAGTCAACTCATTTTATTGTCTTCATGCTAATAGCGATCAACCTCTATAGAGAAGGTCTTCATGTGTCTTGTTCAGAAGCTGCAGGCAAAATCTTCCAAAGCATTATATTGACACTACAAGTACCCCTTTGTCTTACCTGGCTGTCTTACGTGTGGTATTGTAACAACAGTAACTCGAATTATTGGGCTGTAGGCCTAGGCTCAAGCTCAGAAACATTCTCTTAGCCACCCCCCACCCCAGCCCCCAATTCTTACCTCCTAGCCAAGAAATTCTGAAGACTCAACGATGATTTCTAACACAAGTTCACCAGCTAATTCCCAGTAGACATGCTGCTTCAATCCCAATGGACACTGCCCTTCAGTTTCCTCCAAAGAACCTTTGGTTCCCACTGTGACCAGAAGTGCAACTGTTCTGTAGGAGTTGAGTAGAAATTACCATGTCCATTGACTTTCGCAAAATGAATCAAGCTTCCCTGAAGAAGTTTAAATTTTAAGGTATATAATGGTAATCATTATAATAATTTCTGTCTCCTCTTTAGCTGCACTATTATAGGTAAATTCAAAGACTGTGAATTGTTCACTAGAAAATTAGAGATATTTTCATACAACAGTGCTGGCTTTCTATTTTTCCTGTTAAACTCCTACTCCACAGCTAAGAGCACAGTCTCTTAGGGATTGGAATAAAATAAATGAAAAACTATGCACAAGGTCATCCCACAAGCAAGGTTTAGTTACTAAGTTAGTACTGGTCAGAACAGGTCTTCCTGGAAGTCCAGAGACATGTACCCAAAAAGGAAAGATTTTGTGATAAGTTAGCACATAGTTTAGTCTGGACTGGAAATGGCTCATAAACCTAGGCCATTGGATTAATCCAAACCCCACTTTAGAAACTGACCCACTGATCAAAATGAAAGCCAGAAAAGACAGTGTTACTCATTTACAAAAATGCATGAATTTTTAATAAAAGATAAATTCATTTGCTTTGTTATATAAGTGTTTCTGCCACATGGAGTTTTCAATTCAATTGGGAGAACAAATTTCTGCCCCTGATAAGATAAGCAAACATTTGCGTGGTAGAGAATCAAGTTCTGAATGGATAAGAATGTGTTCTCCTTCTGTGAGAATGGTCTGGGAGCTGGAGTAGTCATGGAAGTTTTATTAGTGCAGAAGGAAACAGAGCATCAAATTTGCATAGACAAGAGACAGAAGTATGTATTCTAAAAGAAGAAAACACTGACACTTTCATATTCCAAAATATCCATTAATTCTGATTTCTTGGCTAAAATTCATTACTTGTCATATCCGTCAAGTAGTAGTAAAGGTAAGTTAAAATGTCAGTTCATGAGGACAAAGGGAAAAAGCTTACTATGTCAAATAAATCTGAAGCTACTTGCCCTTTACGAGCCAGGGTCTACAAAGTAAAAATTCTCCTTCTATGTCATGTGGGCGTTAGTGATTTATCCACATTTTCTACCTTCTTGTATCAATTCTAGAAATGGGCTTGTCATCATATTACAGAACTTCCAAATAATAATTAATTTACTAAGATCTGAAAGTATAAAGCAAAGCTTTCTAATTTTAAACCCATTTAATTTTACTTTATGGAATAAGTACAGCCTATTATCTTTTAGTAACATCTTTAATCTAAAATACCTTACTTTATAGTCCTGATACTTTGTCACAACTAAAGAAAACCAGTTTGTTTTTAATAAATTATTTTGCAACCAATAAGCTCACTAGTAAATTGCCAGAATGTATCATTCTTGGACTAAAGTCAACAATACTGTTAGCCTGATTTACCCACAGGTTTTAATCACAGGATATTCACTTGTAAGATATGACAGACTGTAAAACTTTAACAATCAAAACAGAGTTTTTATGGAGGAATAGAACTTTCTCAATGAATTTTATATTTCATTATACTTACAGGCAGCATTATCTTGAGTGATTTCTAATGGAAAGACATAGTTATAATGACATGCCTATACAATTGAGGAAGAACTTTACTCTTCCTTTTAATAATTCCATTTATTACTTCCACTGTTTTTAGTTACCATATCAATTATGATATTATAAAATGAACAAATGACAGTTTCTATTATGTGAGCTCCTATAATTTTTAATAATCTTTCTTTGTTAAGAGGATTGTAGGGTTTCCTAAATTTAGTTAAGTATCAGAGGTGTTGATGCACTTATCCCAGGTATTTATATGAAGGAGTTCAGTGGTAAATGCTGAGAGACGTGGCAGTTGAAACGAAAGAATTCTAAACATGCTGGGAAAGTCTCCTCCATATAATAGCAGCCAGAACTAGCAGAGAACATTTCATACTAATGGGTGTAGAATTATCTGCACAACATGTTGGAAAGGTCCCAAACTGGGTACAGGAAGACATATTTTTAATAAAGATATTTCCACATCCAGCTTTCTATCGTAAATAGTGAAAAATTAAATAAATCAAACAAAATTTTTGAGAAACAATAGGAGTATTATGTTTCTCTGAGTGAAAATAAAATTTGGTGTCAGTCTTAGTATTTCTCAGATAACTTTCAAGAGGCTGTTTCCAATCTGGGGTACAGAAGAGAGAAATCCATACAGAGACAAACAGTCTTTCTCAGCTTAGAAAACCAAGACTGAAGTTCAGAGTCCAAAGTAGCTAGAATATGTGGAACAAACTAATGGAAATGGGAGAGATTTTTGGAAAGAAACTTGAGGAGATACAAAAGTCCTTCTTGAATAAATACTATATTTCACATTTATGAAACGAAATAACTACTAGATCAGAGTACTCAGAGCTATAGTCATCACTAAAATTGGTCTGGAATAGTACATGTGTTTCCTAAAAGAGTGCTAAGACCACATGATACAGGAACATTAAGTAAACACAATAAAAATATTGAATATATTGTGAGAAAAATATTCCAGTGAAAAGCATTTTTAAACTAAAACTAAAAGCAAGTCTTAGAGAAAACTGATTCTACGTAACTTAATTATGCCTCTAAATAAGTCAGCTTTTTAATGGAATATAACAAAACCTGCAACTGTAAAAATTTGAGATGCTCAGAATCTTATTAAAAATTTCTAGCTATGGAAATAATCAGAAAAACATAATTTATAAAAACAATAGCGATGAATATGGAAATACTGAAGAGTATGCAATGAAGTGCACAGGTGCAATGAAATCAGTTATAAAAAATGTGCTTCGTAGAGTCAAGGAAAAGTAACATGAACACGTGAAACAGGAAAAAAATTAAAAATCTAATATTAAGCTCTTTATGTTTTAAAAAAAAGTACACTTAAATGTACTGGATTGAAATAACAAAGACAGACACTATAGAATAAATTTTAAAAATATGCAGAAACAAAGATCTTTAAAATTCAGCATGAAAAAATATAAAACGTACACACAGAGGAAAAAAAGGAAATGAGCAAAGCATCAGAAACTTGTGAGACAAAAGCACAGAATAAAGCACATGTGAAATTGGGACATCAGAGGATGAGGAAGATGGTACAAATATTTGTAGAAACAAAATTCATTTTGTGATGAAACTTATAAAGCAGGGAATGGCAAACATTAACTGCTGACCAAATTTAGCATATGGCCTACTTTGTACGACTCCTGATCTATAAATGCATTTTAAATTTATATAAAGTTGAGGGGGGAAGAATTGTGACAAATGTTATGTAGCAATAAACCGAAAAAGTTGTTACAGGGTCTTTATAGGAAGAATTTGTTAATTGCTAATGACTGGAAGAAACTAGCAGCCAAGGAATAAACTGAAACAAAATCAAGACAAATATAAATAAACCAAACAAGAGAACTCATAATCATTAAAAAAAGATTCAAGATTGAAAATCTGTCAGACTTGAAAAAAAATGATTAGGTACTAAGGACTAAAGGTGAGAGAGAATTCTTTTTAAGCATGGTACAAGCCAAGAGAGATATTTTTAATATGCTTTTAATGGAAAACAAAACAAAACTATGAAAATATCAACCCAACAATCTATATACAGAGAAAATAGGTTTCAAAAATAAAGAAAAAGAATGTTCTAAAGGAAAAAAAATCAGAGGATCTCTTGTCAGAATGTCTGCGCTACAATGCAGGTAAAGAACAATGGAAATGTGAAACACATGGATGAATCTATTTTGTCCTTATCTAGTTTTAAAATACAGTTGGCTGTTGAAGTAAAAAAAATAATGTGCTATGAAAATTATATGTAATATTTGTATAATAATACAAGAAAATGTGGAAAGCATAAATGTAAATATTCTGTTGTGAATTCCTTATGTTACAAATGAAGATTATATAATATTTTTGACATAGACTATGCTGAGCTAAAATTGTATGGTGTATATTTGTGTACCATAACATCATTACTAATACAGAAGAGAAAGAAAAAGTATATGTCCTTGTGTGCAATATAGCCAAAAAAACCCAAATTATAGAAAATAAATTAAAAAAAACATTTTAATTAATATAAGATAAAATAGTAAAAGGGGGAAAACAGAAAGAATACATAGAACAGATAGCAAGATATAGACATAACCTATATATACTCTGATATGTCTATTAAAATGAATATAAAGATTACAAATATCAGAGGTAAAAGATGCTATCACTAAAGGTTCTATAAGAACAAATAGTATAAACAGGAAATATTGCAAGTTATAAATGTTTACTCTAGAAGTAATTGAAAATTTGAATATTAAATCTGCATTCAAAAGCCATAAAATAAACATTGAGGTATATAGACATTAAATAAATTGAATTTCTAGTTAAAACATTTCCAACAAAGTCTAGACCTAGATAGCCTCTCTTGCAAATACACATTGCATTTAGAAATTCTTCAAAAAAAATGGAAGCCAATTTTCTATTTCATTTTATAAGGTCGGCTTCCCTAATACTAAACTAGACTGAGACATTATAAAAATGAATGTCCTTCATAAACATATAAGTACAAATATTCATAAAAATGGAAGAAAATTTAACCTTGTAGCATTAAAAATAAATAAATAAAAATCTAGTGGGATCCAGTAGTGTTTATTCTGAATGTTCAAAATTGGTTTAGCAACTGAAAATTACCAGTGTTACACACCATACCAACTAAACAGAAAATAAAAAAACTATGCTTTAATATCAAAAGCTGATGCAAAACATTTGAAAAAAATTTAATATCCTTAATCAGGAGAAGTATTTCAGCAAACTGAAAATACCAGGACATTTCTTGCACTTAATACAGGACTTCTACAAAAGATCAACAGCTACCATATTTAATTGTGAAAGACAATGTTTTTCATCTAAGATCAGGAATAAAGAATGTCCACACTATCCTATTCAATATTATCCAGAAGGGGTTATCAGCTAATGATGCAAGAAAATAAATAAAACAATAGATTGCAATAAGGAAGAAATATAATTCTCTTGTAGACAATAGGAAATCCCAAAAAATTGGCAATATTCTTAGATTTAGAAGTTTAGTAGACTTGAAGAACAGTATCAAAGAAACAATCTATCTTATTTCTATATCTTAGCAGTAACAATTGGAAATTAAAAAAAAAAATCATTTATATTAATAAAAACAAGGAATACTTAGTTTAAGCAAGCATGTTTGGGATTGGAATGCTGAAATTATAAAATAATGATAAAAATATCAAAAATACCTAGATAAATGAGTCCATACTCTGTGATCATGGATTTCAAAAGTCAATATTGTTAAGATACCAATTTCTATAATCTTATCCATAGACCCAAAGCAATCATAGTGTAAAACCCAGCACGATTTTGGTATATACCAAAAAATATTTTCTAAAATGTATACTAAAGTAAAAAGGATTTAGAAAACTCAAAACAGTTTTGCTTAGGAATAGCAAAGCAGAATAACTCAACTTACTTACTGTCTGTGATTTCAAAGATGCCCATAAATAGCAACATAAATTGACAGTCTTGAAGACCTGGGGTTCTAAGTCAAGATAAATGTCTGCATGTAGGACTTTAGTGCCGAAGTGGAAAGGCCTCACTGACCAGTGGTACACCGCTGTCTCTCGACTGTGTCTGTTTGCCATGGTCCTAGAAAAGTTCACTGTCTGCTTGTTTTCTTCTGGTCCCCAATACTTTCACTCCTGTCTAAACAGAAATCCCTGGTTCTATAAGTTAGAGACAAGTTCCTGACACTACAAACTCTTTGCTGTTGGCCCAAGAAGCTACACTTAGTTGGATTGCTCATTTTCCCTTTCCCAATCCCCCTTCCACAGTTGAACATTTCTAACATCTTTAAAACACAGTTCAAATGAGTCTTCTCATAGCCACATGAAATCTATTTACTTTCCTTCCCTCTGTAGTTTCTATCACATGTGCCACCCAAACTCTCTCTCCCTTTCTCCTGCCCCTTACTTTCAATTTCCCCATTTCTAAAAAGTGGAATTTTCAAGGGCAAAATATAGGACATGAATTGTTATGTTAGCACTTAGCATAGGATCTAAAAGAATTAATACTAAAAATAATTTTAAAAGTGAACAATCATCAAATATTTAAGTACTCTGCTAAGTGCTTTATGTGAATTTTTTAATACCCCATATTCTTAAACTGGGTTTTCCCCCACCTCTACTACTTTACACACAAGGAAACAGAATTGTGGAATAAACTAATTTGCTCAATTCATACTCCTAATAAAAGTTGTAGATGTTTCAGAGTTTGTTGAACTCAAAAATGCTTATCTATCAAAACAAACACTTTCATTTATATAATACTAACACCTTGACAATAGTTGGCATATAGACACTGGTGGATTAAACAAACCAGCACAAGGCAGAGTTTAATGATTGCAAGCAGCATGTGGCTACTAGAAAGTACTTGCTATTACAAATGGAAACCAAACTTTTGCCTCCATAACTATTTGAGATGTGGTGATAAACAGAAATGGATAATTTATGTTCTTCTCCTATTACAAGCTTCATATTGTCTGACTTTTAACACTCACTCTATCTTCTGGAGTGGTCCTAGGACTGAAACTCAGTTGCAGAGTCATAGAAATATGAAGTGCAGGGCACAAAAAGTGAAAAATATTATAGGATGCACCCATAAGGCCTTTGTGTCCTAGAAGTGTGTATTAGCAACTAGGGATGCATTCGATGTACTCCAGTTTTGCTCTACTGATGGCATGTTTTAGGAATAATTCATATAATTAGCAAGGACCACAATGCAGAATATTCTCACTCCTCAACAGCTTTTTTATCAGGGATATTTAGCTTCATCATCAAACACTTGAGAAAATACAATTTCAGAAGAGCTGAGTTACAAAAATCTGTTTTATTTTTTTTTCATTTTACTATCTGGCAAACAAATACATTCCCAGGATACCAGATTCATATCATCTAAGCAAGATGCTTAAGCATTTGTCTTATGTATGTCAAGTCATAAGACATTTATAAACAAGAGAAATGAATAATTACCAAACTGTTTTACTTTTTATTATTAGATATATCTCATAAAGAGTATAATATGCATAGATGTCTTTTTCTTTTTTTCTTTTCAAGGATGGTCAGTCCAAGTACTTGGATGTAATACAGAAAATGCACCCAAGGCATGAAGCAGCAGCAAACTCTTTATCCACTCTGTATCATCTGTTTTAATTAAAAGCAGTGCCAGAAATTCTGGTATAACTGCAATTTAGTAAAACTATGTGAAAAAATAATGTATATCGCTTTTCTATTTCTTATTCAAACCTAAGAAATAGTAGTATATGCTACCGTGAACTTACGCAGAAAGCCACATGAGGTATTAAGATAAACAAATGAATCTCTACCATATTGCCCATATTGCCTCCTTTTTACTAACATATTTCAAGATCTCCATGAACATCATCTATCATTCTTATACTTTACATACTTTACTTTACATCATACTTTACATACTTTACATCATACTTTACATACATACTTTACATACTTTACATCAACCCACTATTAGATCTATCATTCCTATATACTTTATATTAACTATTACATTAACTTTGACTTCACATTGGCTTTGGGTTAATAAAAAAGCAAGCTTTGCACTTTAAGTTCTGGATACTCTTGGAAATTTTCCACTGAGAAAACATAAAAGATTTCCTTTAAATATCTCTCAAAAAGTTGGAACTAGACACATGCACAGTAAAGATTAGAAGTATAATTACAAGGCAACTCCAAACAAAACAAAATAAGCCATTCTAAATTAAATACGTGAGTTGACTATTACGTCTTTTATGCTACCCTTGTAACTTTTTTTAATTATGTTATTTCATTCAGAGTAAATTTTTCAAGCACTGGAGATAATAAAAGACACAGGTGATTTATCTCATTAATAATTATTTCTTTCTTTTATTTTCTTTTTTCAGTAAGTGATTACTGAAACAAATCCTTAAGTTGAAACTCAGGGTAATTCATCAAAGGGTACATCTCACATACAGTTCTAGAGATTCATGAATAGTGATAAGGCCAATTCTTTTGCCATGCTTAGTGATTCGTTGAATAAAAGGTGTTATTTTAATATAAAATCACAATAATGAACTTGAAGTCAACCTCTGGGTATCAACAAACATTCACAGACTCATTGGTACAGATAATGAAGGAACTGTTATCATAATGAATATTCTGTATTAGGGTTTAATTACCAAGGCAGAAACCTGAGCTATGATGGTTTTTTAATAGAGGGTAGAATGTTTTTCTAATTTACTATTTTTCATTTAAAAAGCTCATTAACCACAACATTCCACAGTGTAAGAGATCATCCAAGTGAGATCAAGGTTACAGATAGAGAAACTACGTGTTCAACAGAAGTTCTTTTCAGAATTCATTACATTTTACATTGATGTCAATATTTCCTTATTCAGTAGATGGTGCCTGGTACCAACTTCCCCAGACTCATTGTACATTAGAATACTAACTCACAATGTCTACCCAAAAGAGAGGTAAACTCTATCTCTGAACCTGATGCTAGGACCATCTTTGCTGCTGCCAACTAAGAGATCAAATTCAACTGAGAAAAGAGTTCCAGCTGACACTATTGCCTTAAGGGCCCACATAATTTATTACAAATCTCTAGGACCTGGGGATTTGAAGTGATGACTCCAGCAAAATGATTCAGCACTTTTCAAAATAAGAATCTGAATGTTTAGTCCATTGAATAAGCATACATATCTGCAGTCTTTTTATGATTTGGTTGCGGGAAGGGAATGAGAAGAGAGAAGATGGATTACTGTCAGGAAGGAGGAAAAGAACAAAGAGGGGGGAAAAAGAAACAATGGGGTGAAAGAGGGAGAGAAGGAAAAGGAAGAGGAGAAAGGAGAGGATAAAATACCAGAAGCAGATAGTACTCAGTATAAGTACTACCAGTGTCTTTCCTATTTAAACTCTGGTCTTATTAATTCCTTAAAATTTACAGGAAGCACTAGCTTAGAGGATTTCATGCATTTTATTCTTTCACCTTCATTTTAAAATTGATTTGTTCATGTATATATATATATATATATATATGAGAAAATATATTTCCAACCTGTTACACTTGTTTTAATGCTTCTTATACATTATTTGAATATTTGATTATAAGAAGTAAATTAGTGTTATCTAGAAAGACTTTCCTTGAAATGAAGAAGCAAACAGCGGTATATCTATAACTTTAGAAACATGTACAATGTATCTTAATATCCCAGAAAGGAATAATTTAATAATACTATGTAATAAAGAGTTATTGGGAATCATTATGCCTCTAATAATAATCAACACTAGTCATTTAATGGAGATGGATTATGAAAGGTATCTGGAGGTTATACTTTTAAATGACCAGATTCAAAGCAGCTATAAAAGACTTTTGAAAATGAAATACAGTTGGAACTTATTCAACAGTCTATTTCCATCAGAATGGTATTTTTTAAGTAAGGGAGAAAAGGACATGTTACAATAAATCATTTTACCAAGCAATAGTTTTTTTGTAAAAGCAGAATTATTCCTTGTAGTAATGTCTGAAGAGTTTTCATAAACTTATATAAAAGACAGCTAAGGAAACTGATGATCTCAGAAATACTGCACCCATCCACCCAATCTTATATTTAACTTAAATCTCTATTTTTTTATAGAAGTAATGACCCATTTATCTTCCACTAAAAGATATTAAAAAAAAAAAAAAGTTGGTATGTGAATAGGCATGGATAGATTTGACTCAGTGGTCCATGACAATATCAAGAAGGTAGTTGAGGGTACATAATTTTTTATTCATCTTATATTATGAAATAAGCATATTCCAAAGAGAAAATTGAAAAACAAAGTACATCCTAAGGAAAGTGGATTTTATGGGGCCGAGTCTCCTCTATGGAAAAGACCATGTCTCCTTCTGTTAGAAATAGAATTGAATGTTTTGGTCATGTCTACCTGATATCACCCAATTCCATACTGAGATTCACTGTCACAAATCAAATTATATTTGCCCTTTAACTGCACTGGTGGTGATGGGGAAAACAAGAATTCTAGAGGGTTCTATGAAAGCTATCATGACTAGAATGAAGGCCTTCCATAAATATTTCTTAAATGCTAGCCAAGACCAGGATAAGTTTTGTTTCTTTTTACTATGCTATTAATTGCTGCTTTCTCTCAATACTTTATATAACTTCTAAAGAAAATGAGAGACCCCTGCCCTCTCTGGAATTGTAGCAGACTCACAAGGAAGGAGAAAAATGAGAGAGGAGGGCAAAGGAGGAATCTGTGAATCCCTCTTTGTGGGCATTTAAAGTGAAATGTATTATGACAATGCCTTCTTGTTTAAGTTATTATTGACACTCTGAATTTAAATTGCTGTGATAAAGTTAAATCTTGCTTGAACTAGTTAGTGCAACAGTTGAGTAAAGAGACTGTTTAGAAACACTGGAAACCACATTTAATAGCTGCTATTGAGAAATATCCAGAGTGTGGCACATTTTAATATAAAAAAGGCTAATGTCTAGCAAGAAAGTTGATAGACAATTGCAGTCATTGTGAGTTCACAAATAAACAATTAATAGGATCTCATTTGTCCCTAACATTCCTTGAGGGAAGAAGTATTTTATTATAGTACCCCACACTTAATATAGAACTTAACATGAAGAAGGATCTATACATATCTGTTGATGAATTAATAACACATTTAAATTATTGCAATATATCAAGCATCTCCCTTCACTTCAATGATTATTTCTTACATAAAAATATCTTAAATACCCCTACTCAAATTTATGTCTTCATTCTCTACTGGAAATGTTTTCTTGGGATAAAAATGACCTATTTCTAAATACTTTTACTGAGTACTATCTGCTTCAGGTATTTTATCCTCCCCTTTATCCTCTTCCTTTTCCTTCTCTCCCTCTTTCACCCCATCATTTCTTTTTTCCCCCTCTTTGTGTTCTTCCTCCTTCCTGACAGTAATCCATGAAATTTAGACAATAAGTAATAAGAATCTTAGAATCACAGAGATGGTAAAAACCATTTATATCACATGGGAATGTAGGGCTTGAATTTCCAGTGTTAGAAATAAATTCAGTAAACATCATGGACATGTACTGAAAGGGCACTTACATAAGCCTTGGTTACTCTCACACCTTTGGGAATGTAATGGGAGTAGAAAACATTTATCTCAAGGGGAACACTTTGTAGAACTAAAAGAATTGCCCCAAGAAACTACTTCAGGTAGAACGGAGACTTCCAGGAGGCAAGCATAGTAGATAGTGACAGACACTCATCAAACTGCCTTCTGTGGCTGGTAGCTCTGAAGTCTAACTTACTGAATTTTTTTATGATAGGATACTGTTTTCTGGCAGAGCCAAATTGATTTCTCCAGATAAAAAAGAATTGCCTAATTCACGCTTCAGGTTCTAAATTTTAAGACTAATCTAATAAGACACTCAAATATCTTCCCCAAAAATGTTTAAAATTTTGGACAAATATTTTTCAAAAAAGTTTGTAGAAGTTGACAAGTTATAGGTCCACAAATCTACTTCATCTTCCATTTATAACAAATGAATATGTCAATGAATCTTGTTTCAAAGTTTCTTATTTGAAGATTTCAAGCAGTATGAAGGTATCTTTCCAAGTTCAAGTCCCTCTTCTATCCTTCACATAAAACCTAAATAAAGTGTTCTTGATCCTCTTTGCCTCTGCTCCCAGATACCATTTTGTTTCATCCAAAATCGTATTCATCAGCTTTATTTCTTAATCATCTTTAGTCCCAGGAAACAGTAAAAAGATATAAGCTAATGTCAGGTCACAGTTATTCTATCTTCTATACTAAGAGTAGCAGATGGAGGAGGTACCCTCAAAGCCGTAGGGAAGAAAGTGGAATAAATGGAAATAGTTATTTGAAATGTAATGTAGAAAATGCTGAGTCACAAAATAATGCAGTTATTTTTTAAAACACAGTAAAGTATGCAGAAGGGAAATGAATCATTCAGATGATGAAGTGGCAGCTGCACCTTGTTAAAAGTGAGTTACAGAGAGCTTTAAAAGTTTGTCTAATGGCAATTAGCATTGGTGATTCAATCATAAGTACTCAAAGCACTTTATTCTTCTGATTTCACTAAACGATAAGCATCAGCAAGAGTCAAAATATTATACATCCAAAATGATTTGAGGACTTACCACTCAAAAGGGATGCCAACTAATAGCTTTGAAGTGAGGTCCTGGGGGCTCTCCAGCTGTGGACCACAGAGAGGTCTGGAGACTGCGGGAGGGGCAAATGTGGCTACTGCCTGATGCAGATGGAAGAGTAGGGGCTGAACTCAGACTATTTGCCTAATGATATGGATATATATTTGATATTTAAAATACTGAAATGGCCATAATGATGTGCTCTGGCTGAGCATCAGTCATCTCTTGGGATTATAATACACATGGTAATTTACCAAAAAAAAAAAAAAAAAATCACAAAACAATGGGCCACTAAAACCTTCTCAGGCATTTCACAGGGAACAAAGAAAAAAAAAGTAATCTGGCTCTTGCTTGACAGAGATGTTTATGGCTCTACATCATAGAAGAATAGCTTAAAGATTAACTCAAAGATGTATGACAAGAGAACTTGAAAAATATAAAGTTGTCATTAATTACACAATCTTGCAAGTTTGCAAGTAGAGATGTGGAGTGGTGATAAGCATGTTTTCTCCCCACATGCTAAATAGTTAACTAGATTTATCAAGTAAAACATTAAGTTTAAGAACCTGGATTTATGGGAAATTTGAGAGTTAATCATCACACTTGAAGTCACAAAATTAAATTATTCAGAAGGGATATATAAAAAACAGTTCCCATTACTGAATTCCAGTGTTTGAATATATTTGAGTGCAAAGAGAAATAAGAAAATATTAAGTAATCAAATAGGAAGGAAAAAAACGAAGCACACTGTGAGTTGGAAACAAATGTTAAAAGTGCTTCATGGAGGAATGATTAGATTGAAATTGCTGATAGTTTGTCATCCAAATCTGGATATATTGGAGAATTTAAATGGATGCTATAAACAAACAAACCTAGAACAGACAAGAAAGGATTATCCCAGAAAAAATAGGAAGCAAACCATTTATAGCTCCACTTAGATGGACTGAGAAGTGATCATTAAGGTCTCCAAAGTAGAGATCATTAGTAACTATAATCAATATAATTTCAGAGGATTCGTAGTGATGAGAGAATGCTTGATGTAAATGGGAAGAGATGAAAATAGGAGCACAATGAATGCAGACAAACCTCTTCACAAATCAAGGAAAGAAGAGAGTCATGATTGATAAAAACAGGAGATAAAAGAAAGCTTTGTATATACACGTGTATGTGTGTGAGTGTGTGTGATTTAATGGAAGAAATAGAAGGTCACTATTCCCAGTTTGCAAGAGGACACGTGTTGCAACCTCTGCCAAAAGTAATCTATATACAGAACAGGAAACATTCAAATGAAAAACCTGCATCAGCTTCAGATGACTGATAGGTCATATTTTACACCTGGGTACTTGCATGCCATGAACTTGTGCAGTTCCATTTAGAATATTTTCTTGCTTATCTCTAGAAGTTGAATTTAGAAACTTGATATTAAAGTTCCCAGGTCTTTTCAGGACCTAAGTCCTATCAGTCTGACATAAGAATTACCCCAAAAACAGTAAAAATCATCAGCACTACTACCTGAATAAGTCAGGAGAGGCTTGTCAGGCAACACCCCCTATATCCTAAAAAACAGACAACATTAGACATGTAAGGGAAGAAGCAGAGTTCAGAGCCTGAAGAGACTTTGCAACCACTAAGAATAGGCTTGAAGCCTTTCTCCACTGCCAGTTAACTGCAAATTTAGGTGAGTTTCCAAGTATCTGACACAATTTTCTAAATTATAAAATAAAATTTAAAAATATACATATATACATACATATATGTGTGTATATATATGTGCTTATATATACAACACACATACCTGTACATCTCATGAAAGAATCTAATTGAATTTATATTAATAGATAAGGAAGAAATCTACCACAGGCTCATCAGGGAGATATGCTATTTCTCTTTGTACAACCTCTACTCCTGTCTCCACTTGAGACTTTCCAATTAATGTTGGTGGTTTATTCCAAGGACATGTCCATATCTACCAGCATACTTATTTGTTCATACTTTAAAGATGTGTTCATTTTTTTAATAGTAAATTCTATTCACATTTGTATTGTTAAAGGAGAATACTTACATCAAATTTATGTCTCCTTTTGAGATCCTAAGTCTCTCCAGCCCAGGTAGAAGCTGTCTAGAAGACCCTACACTAAGTCAGGAGCAAGTGGTTGATGCTTGTATTTAATGTAAGAGAATAAACTCTCAGAACCGTGTTCATAGTCACCTAGTGATATTTACATAGTCCCAAATGAAATGTTGGTTTTGGAATTTCTTTCAATCCCAATGACATTCTTCACAGAAATAGAGCAAAAAAAAAATTTAAGCTTATTTAGAACTAAAAAATACTGTAATAGCAAAACAAATCTGAGGGAAAAAAAGAACAAATAGGGATATATCACTCTCCCTGACTTCAAACTCTACTGAACAGTTATAGTAATGAAAATAGCATGGTATTGAGGAGGAAAAAAGAAATACATATAAAATGAATAGAATTGAGAGCCCAGAAATAAATCCACATATATATGGACAAGTAACTTACAACAATCAAGACAAGAGCATACAAAGGACTGAATAGTCTCTTTAATAAATGTTAGAAAGTGGGCAACCACATGCCAAAAAATAAAAAATAGACCACTCTCGTTTACCATACACAATATTTAATTCAAAATAAATTAAGTACTTGGAGGTAAGACATTTAAGATACAAGCAAGAAAACATAGGCAATATATTCCTTGACATTGGCCTTAAGAGATATCTTTGGGAATTTTGCTCCAGTAGCAAGAAAAACAAAAGTCAACAAATGGGACTACATCAAACTAAAACGATTCTGTACAGTGAAAGAAATGCTCATCAAAATTAAAAGACATCTTTCTGAATGGGAGAAGATACTTTCATATTATACACTGGACAAGGGCTTAACATCCAAAATATGTAAAGAACACATAAAACAATAAGAACCTAAACAATTCAATTTAAAAATGCACAGAAGATATGAATAAACACTTCTCCAAAGAAGACATACAAATGGTCACAGGAACATAAAAGTTCTTCATTATCCCTTATTGTTAAGCAAATGCAAATCTAAACTATGTGATAACACTTCACTGGAGAATGGCTATTACTCAAAAGACTGGAAACAATTGTTGGCAAGAATGTGGAGAAAAGGGAACCCTATACACTGTGATGGGAATGTAAATTGGTGCAATAATTATAGAAAGCATTACAGAAGCAATTGTATGAGATTCCTCATAAGATTAAAAATAGAAATTCTAAACGATTCTGTTTTCGTACTTCTAAGTATTTATCCCAAAAGACACAAAAACATTCATTTGAAAAGATACAGTCACTTCCATGTGTATTAGAGGAGTATTTACAACAGCTCAGAGCTGGAACAATCTAAGTGCCCACTGACAGGTTAAGTGGATAAAGATGATATGGTGTATATTTTACACAATGAAATACTACTCAGTCATCAAAAATATTAAATCTCACCATTTTCAACAACATGGAGGGATCTAATGAAAATTATGCTTAGCTAAATAAGTCATATGGAGAAACAAATACTGTATGGTTTCAGTCATATATGGTATACAGAGACACCAAACAAATTACCGAACTAATTCAAATAAAATAGGATTTTAGACTATAAGCCCAAATTAGTGATTTCCAAAAGAGAAATAGGAGAGGGTTTAGACAAATTGAGTAAAATGGGTCAATTATGTGATAGATAGAATTGAATTATTTGTGATGAATTTAATGTAGCATATACAGATGTTAAACAATAATGATGTATATCTTAATTCTATATTATGCTATAATGCAATGTCAATTCAATAAAATTAAAAGAAACTGCCTTTAGAAGTATTGGTATGATCCACGCTCAGAAAATATCTCTTGGCAATACTGGGCTAAATTGAGTATTATGGACAACCACCAACTAAGCCATGTGATACAAAAATTAAATTCTTCATGCACTCAACAATTATTGTGCTCTCACTATGCACATATCAGGCACTTTGTTAGTAATTAAAGATATGGAGGATAATAAAATTTTGTTCTCATCCTTAAGATAGAGAACCAAACACATCAACATCTCAGAACTTTCTTTGTGTCCCAGATTTTTCTTAGAATCTGAAGAAACTATGACCAAATATCACTGGAATATGTATTTATTTATATTTGCCCTGAATTTCTAATACATTTCTGGGAATTTTCTGTTAAGGCAATAAAGTGTGATGTGGAAGTTTTGGCTACAGAAATATGTTTAGAAACTAATGAGGAGGTGTCTCTTGGGAGTAAATACATCTTCCCTAGAGATGTTCCCTAAACTGAGACTGAAATCATAGCTAAACGTTAACCTGACAAAAAGCATAAAGAACATGCCTATTAGATGGGGTCATACTGTGCAAAGATACAGAATCTAAAAACAGAGTATGACAGTTCAGT
The DNA here is from genome assembly GCA_004363575.1 of Solenodon paradoxus. Classification (NCBI taxonomy): domain Eukaryota; kingdom Metazoa; phylum Chordata; class Mammalia; order Eulipotyphla; family Solenodontidae; genus Solenodon; species Solenodon paradoxus. Next base: position 711,610 of record RJWH01000356.1, on the reverse strand, counting down.
TGTGCTGGAAAAATATGTCAGGACTAGAGAGGGAGAAAGAAACCAAGTCACAATGTACTGTCTGTTACATCCGCAATATAAAATAAATTTTAATCAGTTGAGAAACAAGATCTAGCAAACTTCATACAGAATTATAGTTAATGAAACTTTAAATTATATGCTATCTTGTGAATCGGTGTATGTAGGGGGAAAATCCCATTTTCATCAGATAAAAATGTTAACTTGGATGAGTGATGGTTTTGTTGTGTGGTGTTGCTGTTAGGTAACATTGCTGACCCCATGGAGTGCATTTGGAGGAATGATTTTAAGTAGAGGGCACAGGAGGCTCTAGTTGTAGTCTCAGCAAGAGATGATAAGGACTTGAGGTACTCCATGTCTAAGTCATATGGACATCACCCTCTTCCTTCAGTCTTTAGAATCATATCCTGGAAAATGTTGATCCAAAGGTTTTTAATAGCCCAAACCTTTAAAAGTCTCAATATAAATAAATGAATCCTCAACAAAATATAAAAGATTATTGTTCAAGGTCAAACTGAGACACTGGTTTGAACACCTGTTGAATTCAATCCTAGTGTAAAATAACTTCAAAAATAATATTTGCTAGTAATTATACTTAATGGCTAAAACTCGGTTTAGTAATATTTCTAATCAAGTAATAAAAACTTAGGACTACAACAAGTTTCTCAGTTATGCTTTCTTAATTAGTAAAGCTTGTTTCTCTCTTTCAAAAGTCTATTTTGTGCACCTGCTTATTTCTGGGTCTGAGAAAGGAATCCAAATTCACACTCCAATTTCACCATATCTTTAGCTATATGGTGGTACATTTAAATCCCTGCAGTGGACACAACAGAGGTCCAAACTTCAGTTTTTCCCTGCCTCACAAGTATCCCCACACTCATTTTGATATAGCCCCTTCACAATATATAATATTCATGAGGTTTGTTGAATTTAAAATTTGGCTCTTTAAATAGTTGATTAATGAAGCATCATACTGAAGTTTCAATCTCAAATCACATTAATGATTATTGTAATACTTCACATAATAAGTACATGACATATTCTTGAAATTTGCACATAAATTGATTCTTTGAATACACAGTATTTTTAACAAACTCTGAAGAAGTTTATGACACATCCTTTGGAGAAATAAATGATCTCTTCCCAACTTAAACAATTCATGCATTATTTTTGTGAAGACTTTTTTTTCAATGAAGCTACCCCTTGAGACCATCTGAATAAGACGACAGGATGGCCTCAGGTTGTCATGCTAAAAGAGGAGAATTTGAAATTAGGGTCTCTTGACCATAGGTTCCTGGAATGACCTTACTTGATGTAATTTTTGTTATAGTCCCTTTATTTTATTCTTATCACTAGCCTGCCCAAGGGTTTCATTAAAATTGCAAAGTTCAATTACTCTCTGAACATTAGGGAGTAGTTCTACTGTATTTTACTATTATTTATTCTGTTATTTTATTAGCTAATTGGAAAATGAAGTTAATTGTGATGTATCCAGAGATGATGACAAAGAGAACATCTCCTACACTGAATTATGGAATTAAGGTATTTAGTTTAGGAATTAGAAAGTTCTGTACAGATATAATAGCTCTTTACAAATATCTATAACATTGTGGGGAAAAGGGGTAAACTTATTCTAGGACTAGGACTTACAAGTAGAAATTAGAAAAAGGTTAGGACTCCAAAAAATAAATACATCTCTCAAAATGTCAATAGGATGCTTCTTAAAATAGTTAGCTCATGATCACTGAAAATAGAAAAAACAAAAACAATATAGGTTCCCTATCTCTAAGAACTCATATCTAAGGAACTGAATTGTTAATTGCCCCTGATAAAATCTAGCTGTAATAGTTTTCATGTAGATTATAATAACATAATATCTTACAGCTTCTTTTACCATCAAGGCATGGAGTCAATTTCCCACTGTCTGTTAATTCTGGGCTTGGTCATATGACTTGATTTGGTCAATGGCTGTTAGCAAACAGGGGCCTGGACAGGACTTGAGAAGTAGGGCTGGTTTTGTCTTGCTGCTTTTAGAACTCTTTACTGTGTCGATAAGGCCAGGGTATCCTGCTAAATGCCAATGTTACTTCCCAGAAAAGATGAGTTATCCAAGTTCTAGTCTCCCATCACCATTATCATAACAGACCATCTTTTAACTAGCGTGACACAAAGACATGACCAAGTCCTGGACACCACCAACTCCCCAGATAAGCTATGGCAATGTTTCCTTTAAGGTACATGAAGAGTCATAGTTTTTTGAAGAAAGGTAATCATACATAGAAACAGATGATACTTGATTAAGTGGCACAGACAAAAAATAATTATCTATAGACTGGAAGATGTCATGGAATCCTGTCGTTGTGAGGAATTTCTTGAAAAAAAGCACGAAATTGAAGTTGAGAAAAGAGCAGTGTATGAACTGAGGGATAATAAAGAGGTACAAATTAAGGAATAATATGCAATGTGCCCTGATTCGTGTTTGACTGCATGACCAGAAAGTCACTTAGCTAAAGATAAACTTATTGGAAAAATATATCAGCAGTTTAGGAAAACAAAGGAGAGACTTAAACATTTATTTAAAGTGGATATGCAATACCAAGACAACTATCAGGATATGAGTGTGAAGAACTCAATAATATTCTCCTAAGAAGTTCATGGTATATGTTAGCTCAAACCCATATGCCCTGTGTGACTGCCCAAGGTTTGGATTCTTGGGAGAGGTTCTGACTTGCCTAAGAAGGTCACTCATTCCCCCGGTGCCTAAGGGAGAAAAGGCATCGCAAGTACTGGTACTCTGAGTCACTGAGTAATGAAGACGCGTCACCAAAGGAAATTTAAGGGATTGTTGCTAAAGGAAGAAGGAAGAGGTATTCAAAAGGCAACTCAACTGGGGTCTATTACATAAGACAATTACAGGTTAAAATAATTAGATCATATAATAATAATAGATAACATATATCTCATGTCATTCCATGTTCTTAACATGTTTATTCAACCCTAGGAGAAATGGCAATAATAACAACTATATTTACAGGTACAGAAAAGGAGGTGCTATCACTTACTCAACGTCGTAGAACTATCAAGTGGTAGAGATCGAACATAATTCTTGACTCCCTGATTTCGAAATCTACTATGATAAATTTCTACTCTGTTCTACTTCCTGAATGAGAACAGCTAACTGAAGAAGTGAAAAAGACCAGAAAGTCTGAAGAAAAGGTAAATTAAAAAAAAATTAATTGTAAGTGTCTTATGATTCAACAATTCCATTTCTAGGTATTTAGCCAAAGAATATGAAAACATTGAATCCAAAAGACAGGCATGGGCTGGTAGATTAGTGATTTGATCAGTTGACTTTAGCTGGTCCAATTCACATACATCCCAAGCACCCTGGTTCACATCCTAGAGCTGGGGGAAAAAACAGTAAGAACAACTAAATAAAATAAAGTGCTTCTTTCTCCTCTCTCTTCCTGCCTGCCTGTCTCTGTTCACCTTCATTCCTGCCTGAACCATTCCATTTAAAAGAAATGAATAACACTATTCATAATATTAAAGAATCAATCTAAATTCTCATTAATGAATGAATAAAGATGGTGTAGTGTTTATATATATATATATACATACACATACAAATATATATGTTATATATACACATGTATATACACAATGAATTACTAGGCAGCAAAAAAAGAGGAAATCTTGTCCTTTGCAACAACATGGTTGGAACTAGAGTGCATTATGTTAAGTGAATTAAATTAGAAAGAAAAAGACAAAAACTATGATTTTACTCATGGATGAATTACAAATAAACAAATAAAATGAAAACAAAAAACAGACACTTAGATTCTGAGGATTATAGTTACACAGAGAAATGGGGTAGAAGGTGAGGGGAACAGGGACAGCAGGTTGACTGATTGTGGTGGAAGTTTATTCGAAGCTTGGAGGTGGGACTAGGATATCATACATCTGAAGTGGTGTCAACCTGTGCTTCTAAATTGTATACAGTGTTTTAAACCAAGGTGACCGCAATTAATGACCAAAAAAGGCATACATGTAATGCATATTCCATTATACTATCTTAGCCTATTCACAGAAAATATTTTCCAAATTAGTATTTTATATATTAGCAGCAAACCAACAATCTCCATGTCACAAAATTTTGGAAGATGAAACATATTCCTCTCTCTCTCTCTCTCTCTCTCTCTCTCTCTCTCTCTCTCTCTCTCTCTCTCTCTCTCACTCTCTCTCTGTATTTGGGAGTAGAGAATCTGTTCCTTTTAAAAATTCACTATCTTCTCCTTCAAATTACATGAACTTTACTGCTTAGGTAGTATCAAAATATTTCATTCCTCGTTTATTCAAAGATTAGAACTCCTCAAACAGGTGAGATTACTAAAACCATGCCATTAATGTCTGTCCTCACAATATGAATAGAGTCTTATAATGGAAAGCTTAGTCAAGCATAACAGGTAGTTAGCAGGTGAGGGTATAATCAATCAAATATGACCCTAGCTTAGTGCTTGCAAATTAAGGCCATTTTACAATAGATAGGATTGATTAGTCTTGATAGAAGTAAAAAACATAGTCTTTATAAAGGAGAGTTCACAATGGCAGTGACACCAACACCACAAATGACTGCTGTAAGAATGGTCAATCTAAGATGTGTGCTACATGATGTAAGAAGGTTATACCAAATAATGATCCTTATTGGGCTGAATTCCAAAATGCATGAATGTGCAATAGCTCAGCTGATGTAAAATTTGTTTTCCACTAACCATTAAACAGATCAATGATCTATTAATTCAGTCTTTCTAGCAGTGAGCTTTCATTATAATTTGTGGTCTGAATTTTGGACATTCTACTGCTAACGTCAAGCTTTGAATAAGATAATTGGTTTTCCAACAGACAATATTGAGATGTTTGCTCCTAACTGAAAAGTGTATCATGTAAAAAAATCTTTGACCTTCAAAGACTAGTCCAACATTCTGAACCTTCATATCTTTGCATAATGAATGTCTATACTCAACTTTGTTTAGAATTCTTTTATAGTCAAAACCCTTATCAGAGACTAGATAATTGTTATCAAAATCCCACATTTATGATGAAGTATTATAAAAGTTCTTTGTAGCAAAACAAATTTTCCAAATTATTTTTATAGCAGTGAAGATCTTTTTCATTTACCCCATCCTCCATCCATATATACCACCATAAGAAAACTCATTCACAAGTATGCCCATGAAGAAAAATTGTTAAAAATAGTAGGAAAAATGAGTTTGGGATATTTTTCATAGTATCCTTATGTTAAATGTTTTCTTTTATTACATAATTATAGAAAAATTATTTCTAAAAATAAATGTGGATACTAGACATTTTTTCCTTAATAGTTTTTCTTATGAAATTTTCTTCAGAATAAGGTATAATATAAAATTTTGTTAATAAAGAAGAAAAGACATTTCAGGGAAAATATTTAGCAAGAAGGAGAGTGTCAGGGAGACTATCCAATCTTTGTATTTTCTATAATGCTTATGAATTAATTGCCTAAGTTTCCTTCCACATGTAGGTCAAAGTTCTTATCCTGGTATTTAGATGTGCTCCAAAGAATATCAGAAAATAAAAGCATAAACTAGAACCCAGACTAGTGAAGTCATAGGAAGGGAAAGAGTATAATTTTTTTAATTAATTAAAAAAAAAAGACATGAATGAAAACAGACCAAATAATATCAAAAAAAAAAAAATAGAGAAGGTAAGACTAGAAATTGGGATAAACACATGTTGAATTGTTCATGAGGTGGTTCATAAAGACACTGAATTAATTAACAAATATTGGAGAAAATGCCTAAGCTTTAAAATCGACCAGAGTATCTGCCAAGTCTTTTGGAACTTGTGGTAGTGGGAATAGAATATCCACTCATATCATTAAGAATTGCTATATATCATAAACATTTAGATACTTATTCACCTTAACGCTCATTAAACCTACCTGAGCTATGATTATTAAATCCACTGAAACCCAGAGATAGAGAGAATATTATATAAACAACTAGAAGAAATAAAATACCTTTGCCTACAAGAGAAAAATAGGAAAAAGGGTAGCTGAATTTTCACCAGAAACAATGGATTCTATTTTCAAGATTTTCATGACTACATGGTTATATACCATAGTACTCTATCATTTTTAAAACATTGTTAAAACATAATTGACTCTGTAAATAAAAAATTAAAAGGATGTACTTTAGGATTTATAATATAGAAGTAAAATGCATGGAAATGTCACAAAAGATGGAAAGAGGTAAGGGAACTCTACAGTTTAAGATTTTTTCATAATCTGTGACGTGGTACAATATTAATTCAAATAAACTGGATAAATTATTTGTTTAAATGCCTGTTTTAACCATGAAAGTAACAAAAATAAGATACAAAGGTTTGTAGATAAAATACTAATAAAGTACTTAATAAATAGCTAGAAAGAATCAACATAAAAAATGTAAGAAAGGAGGATCTAAAAATAAAGAGGAATAGGGACAAAGAGAAAAGAAATAATAAACCTGTAAAGTCCAATCATATAATTTAATATACATGGATTTTTTACTAAAATTAAAATGGAGAAATTGCATGAATTGGAAAAAATCCAACTGTATATTCTATGTCTTTTCAAATAAAAGCAAATTAAGTTTGAATTATGGGTATGAGGAAATATATTTTATGCAAACATTAAAGAGTAGTATGAGAGATGAAGAGTGACATTTCAAAATGATGAAGTAGAAAATTCATCAAGAAGCTATAACACTTCCAATTCCATCCAGGTTGTTGCAAAAGGCACAATTTCATCTATTTTTTAAACATCTTACAGCTGCATAGAATTCCATTGAGTATATAGACCACAGCTTCTTCCTGCAGTCATCTGTTGATGGACATTTATGTTGTTTCCATGTGTTGGCTCTTGTGAACTGTGCTGCTATGAAGACAGGAGAGGTGACTATAATATGGGAAATAAGCCAGAAGTAAAGGATTGTTTCACACATATGTGAAAGACAAGGAAAGAAAATAAGGGAATAGATAAATCTAGACAAATTTTTCAGGATGCAAAATTGACTGGGGGCTATAGGATAAGGAGGGGGAAAGAAGTAAGGGAAGGAAGGAGGAAACAAGATGGTGGTAAAAGGCACTGGTGGTGGGTGTGGTGTGAAATGCATACTGACTGATATGTGAAATCAATATCACAAAAAGCATATAGCAATGTAAACAAATAATAAGTTACATAACAATCCTAAGTGTGTACTCATTTACTAAGATACCTTTGAAATAAATACAGCATTCTCAGAAAGAACTCAATGGAAGGAGACAAATTTACAGTGACAGAATTTAGAAAACACGTTGAAGAATTCTGTGGCAGTTTTTGTTTATACACTTTGCCTATGACTTTGTTAAACTCTTATGGAATCTAAATATGTTTGTAACATAGATTGCACATAGTCATTACAGCTTTATCCGTAGCAGTAAAAATGGACACAACCAATATCCATTATTAGGAGAATGGATAAACAATAAGTGGTATATCCTTGAGTGCAACAGATTCATCAATAAAAATAATGTACTATACTATTTGCAATGGCATATCTCAAAATCATCATACAAAATGAAAGAATTCAGATATAAAAGACTACATATCGAGTAATTTTGTTTAGATGAAGTTCAAGAACAGGCAAATTAATCTATACATATAGTGAAGGGGAGGATAAAGGAACTTTGTGTGATAGAATAAAATGCTCCGCATATTAGCTGTGTTGGCTATTGCAGTCAAAATTAAATGTGCATTTTATTATCTTTAAATTACACCTCAATTAAAAAATAACGGATGGTTAACCACTAGATTGTATAATTTGCCTTTAAAGTTTGTGATTGCTCTCATACTGGTAACACAGTGGATAATTCAGTTCTATGAAACAGCTAATAGATCTGGAGAGGGTATACAATATCTTGAATATTTAAAAAAATTCATGTTCAGTGTAAAAATACCCATTCTAGTGACCATCAAGAAAAAGAGAGGGGTGAGGGTAAGAGGGAAAGCAGGAAGGAGGAAGGGAGAGAGGAAGTGAGAGGAGAGACAGAGAGAGAGAGACAGAGAGAGAAAGAGAGAGAAAGAGACTTAAAATGATCACTTTGGACTCTGATTTCATACGTCATCGTTAATGTCTTTTTATTTCAAATACATGTTGTTTCAGCAATAAAAATCTTCACATATTAAAACATCAAAATGATAGAGTGGAGGGAATCTTTTTCTCCTCAAGAGTTCATGCCATGAACACGTGTAAGAATTAAGTGAGAGTAGTGTAAACTCTGGATGGAAGCAGAGACAAGAACAGAGGTTAGAGAAACAATAGAATTAGAATATTCAAAATTACATCTATGAGCTTCTCAGAAGTGAGAGCAATTACATAAAACCTAAGTTAGATCATGCTGCTTCTCTGATCATCACCACTAAGATGGCCTTGCTTCTCAGCGCCAAGACCATGTCCCTAGAGGGCAGTCTCTGAACTCTACCCTGAGCCATGTGGTACAGCAACATGGCCCTCCTTCCTGCTCCCGGCTATTTGCTCTGCCTAGATGTCTGTCCCGAAAATATCCCATAGTTTATTTTCCTCAAGAAACCTTTTGCAAATATCACTTTGAACCTACCTTTATCCTACCTTAATAACCTCACCTAAAAAGACCATAGCTCCCCAATCATATATTCCCTTTTATTCTGGTCTATTATTTTTGTACCAATGTCACTGTTTATAAAAGTCTTCTAAAACACCTGCTAAATGTATGCATTGTGCTATGATTTATTCCTGGTCTTTCCTCACTGAAATGTGAGGGAAAGGTAAGCAGGGCTTCCCATGTATCTCTTGTTCACTGATGTGACGTCAGCCACCTAGAATAGTAGATGGAATTGAGCATTGGACCCTTCACCCTTCAAATACTGGGGGTTACTTTTTCCTTTTCTCAGCATGTTTATGTAGAATAACTTCAGTGTTTTCTGCTTAAATATATCAAATGCACACAGCTTCTCCTATTCTTTCTACTTTCTTCAAATATTCTGTGCATAATGATGTTTCTAGTCTGGGAGCTTGTGTCAGTCTAAAAAAACGCATTTATAGTACATGTCTGATGACAAAAACAGAGTCTTTGGAGTCAGACAAATGAGATTAATAACCAGTTCTGTACTTTGCCTCAGATGTTATTTAACTCTATCTTTAGATGGTTAGTCTTGAGTTAGCGGATGACATCTCCTTTTTTTATTTTAAAGCTATATTAGGGGATAATATAGTGTCAGGAAGAAGAGACAGCTCATAATATTACTGATTATAACTTTAATATATTGTGTTTATTATCTTTCAAATACTTTAATAATTATCTTACATGCATCATCTCTTTTATTCCCTATAGAATCTGGTTAGGTAGGAATCATTATCTCCACAGTTTATGTGTGAGAAAAAATAAGACTCCATGGTATAAATTAATGGCCAAAACCACTGGGTTAGGAAACAAACCAAGTAAATCAAGTATTTTCTGTGACAGAAGAGAAAGAGGTAACCCAAATTCCACATGCAAATGTTTGTTTCCTTTCCCCATTTCCTTCATATTGCTGACAGCCCTGCATTCTCCTGCATAAAAAATACAGATTAAATAAACCGATATATTTCCATTCTTCACTTTCTATTTTTTAAGATGCTAAGAGAATACTTTATTTCTCCTTATTTCCTTTGTTTTCTTTCCCAAGTCACAGGATTTTCTGCTACTGAATTCAGCACACAAATGTTCCAACAGCAAGAAACAGTCTCCCCAAACTTGGGGTTGCTGTTATTACGCCAGTAATCAGAGATGTTGGATGGCATGAAATTTGAACAGAGGAGAATCCTAAAGCATATTTCAGATGAAAAACAAAGGACTAGATAGAGCAAAGAGCCTGTGGAATGTAGCTGCTCTCTTGCCTGTGTGCCCGGGGTAAAGTTTAGTAATCATAGGGAAACAAATCTACACATAAGAATAAAACTTGAAAATGTGGCACAAGCATATTGCCCATCTCTGCTGGATGAAGGGTCTGCCTTGTGTCTAATGTCAGCATAGATATTTTCAAAGAGCTATGTACATGTTTTGACGATACACACAACAAAGAAATAATGAAGAACTCTGCGCAGCAAGAACTTGACTAACACCAAAGCAGAGTGAGAAAATAAAGAGGAAGAGCTGACAGAGCCTCAGGCCCAATCAGAAGAATGACACTAATTACATATATACCACAGTCTTAATAGATATCTCGTACTTCATATTATATATAACATTTATATACACATATATACCACATACTAAATACTATATATACTATATAGATGTATATTTGAATATACATCTGTATAGATATGTAATCTTATTCAATCCTTATAAAACTCTGCAAAAGGAATTTTTAACTACTTTACAGGAATTAGAAAACAGAGGTTTTAATTAATATGCATGAAATTTCGCAGATATTTAAAGATAAGATTTAAACTCATCTATATTAATGCTAAATCTCTCATTCTAATTACTAAGTTGTACTTCTCAAAAATATCTGTCCAGTTCTCATTGGAATTATTTCCTGAGTCCTCCCAACAGCAACCATATTTACCGACCAAGAAAGGAATGTTCCATTCTGCTGTTTTTCACAGTTTGCTGTTCATGAACACATAAGGTTTGGCCATGGTCTATTAAATACATATAACATCCTTCTGTGCCAGAAATGAGAATCCATTTAAACAAGCAATTGAACTTTATTGTTATTTTATTCCTGTCTAACCCCATCTTCACTATCCCATTCTCTAAAGTAATAAGACAGGTGTCCCTTTAGTTGGCTTCAGAATATATGAAAATACCTGAATTTTGGGGGAAAATTTAACTACAGGGAACAATCACATATACAGGTTTTGATGTGAACTGTCCTCCTTCATTGGCCAATACTCTTCTTGGAATGTGTTAATGTACCATATTTATTTTAGGATTTGAATTTAGTTGGCTATATGGTTGAATTCTGTTAGTTATATGTATGTACAAAGAGCATAAAATGTACCAATTAACCAGGGAATTGCAGGAACTGTAGTTAACAAAATGGAGAAGATGCCTGGACAATAGTGAATATTCAGGACTGTTCTTGAGACAATTTACTGAGCTATATGTTGCCTTATCTTCTCTGAGTGCGAACTGTTTTATATTTAGTGTAGAATTATAGGATTCCTCCTAACACATCAAAGACTTATCTTGCCAATTGGCTTATTATTCCATATTTAGTGTAAAATTCTAGAATTTCTCCTAACACATCAAAGACTTATCTTGCCAGTGCTTATTTGTAGCCCAGTAATATGCTACATTCCTCAAAAGGAAAGACTTTTTGCTTAAAACAAGACAAAAATGAATGCTGGGTATTGATAAGACTCTAAACATCTTTTTTGCAGATGACTTAAACCATTCCTTTCTGTAAATGGGAGAATAATCAGTAAGATTGTTTTCTCTACTTGTAACCTGCTCTAAACTGCCAGGTTGTGCAAAGTCTGCAAAATCTGAAATAGAGCAATACCTCTCCTCATCCACCAGCTCACCCATAAACGTGAGCTTTATGCTCCTTCCCTCTGAAACTGGGCAACGTTATATATCTCAGACATTATTAGCCACCAAAACAATGCCTTTATGTATTTCCAGCATTACTTTTATGTACATTTCTGAGAATCTCTATTTCTTTGCATTATGGGAAAAAAATTCCTTAAGTCTTATGTTTCTAGAAGTCACATGAAGTCCTTAAAAGACCAGGGGGTACATTTTAGTGATAATTCATGAATCCCATATTTGGGTATTAAAATAAATCAATGCATGTATCATTTAATGAGTAAATTATTCAGAATAATAGAAAATTCAAAGAGGCATCTAGATATACTTTTCAACAAAGGTATCATGCAGCAAATCCATGCCTAGAATTAGCCTCTCCCCATTCTTCATCTCCAATGTTCTTTTTATGGGAAAAACCCAGATTTTAAATGGCTGAATTACAGCATGCTCCTTAGAAACTAAACTATATTGACCCATGACATCTTCTGAGGTCCAGATGGGTGGATCAGTTCATTTTATGGAACCCCATGAACAGCTGTCAGCAGTAATTTCTAATGACTTCATTTGATTCTGACACATGATGCCCTGACCTCATCAGCTGGGCCCATCTGTGAGCTGGCAGGGAGCACTCAGGCACATGGGCAGGTCACAGGTCATCATCAGTCTGGCCCAGGTAGGAAGGAAGGGTTGGTGGAGCAGAGCTGGCAGAAAGCTGCTGCTCACAAGCAAAGGCCTTCACTGATCACCCCTCACATCCACCCTTCTTTGCTTTCATTTGTGACCATTGTCAGACAGGGACAAATAAAATCATGTAAAAGGAAACCTAGTGAAAGCTGTAATATTAAAGAACTAACAGTTCTGACCTAAAGGCATTATGGATCAGGATTGGAAACTGAAGGAGATTTCAAAAGAAGGTATTTCAAAACATGATTCTCATGGTCATGGAGTGCTAGAGTGAAATGATAACTTCTAGTATATTTCTATAATATAGACAAAACTGAGGTCCAGAGGAAAATGCTATATTTAATATGTATTCAGTCCAGTGAAATCTTTCTCTTTACTTTACTGCATAGTGATTTCTAAGAAGAGAGGGATTGTCTGTTTTGTTCAAGGTTATGTCCCTGCTGCCTGAAACAATGCTTGAGACATTGCGACTATTTATTAAATGATGTAAGTAGATCTCAAACTTTTGTTGTAGAAGTCAGTGTAACCTTTTTTTTAAGGACTTGAAGTTAGTTAGTGTCAAACATATTCTGAATGCAACTCTGGGCTAGTTAGGGTTTTGAGTGGATAAGGCAGGGGCAGAGCCCTGAGTGTATAAGTTGATTCATATTATGTCATGTACTTCAGGGAGCAAAAATGTCAGAGAGGTGAAAGGGTGGAAAGAAGAAAGTAGAGAGTAGAAAAATAGGCAGACAAATAAAAAGGAAGTGGATGGGCAAAAACAATATAAAGGGGAGAATAGGCCCATGAAGAGATGCTCAATATTAGCTGTCATTAGGGAAATGCTATCGAAACCTTATGAGATGCCACTTTATACCATTAGGATGTGTCATAGTTTTTAAAAGAAACACGAATATATCAAGGGCTGGTGAAGATATGGAGAAATGAGAAACTGTGTGCTGCTGGTGGGAAAGTAAAATGGGACATTTGCTATATAAAGTACTTTAATGGCTTCTCAAAAAGTTAAAGATAGATTTACCATATGATTCAGAAATTCTAGTTCTAGAAATATGCATGAAAGAATCAACAGCAGGGACTTAAACACTGTATACTAGTGTTCTTAGCAGCATTATTCACAAAAAACAAAGGTAAAAACAACCCAAATATTCATGGACAAATGAATGAAGAATATAGTATAAATATGTCTTTAAAATAACGAAATCTAATTCACGCTATAACATAGACTAACCTTGAGAACATTATGCTAACTGAGAGAAGTCATGAAAGGACACATGATGCAATTTAACTTAGATAAGGCATGTTGAGTAGACAAACCCAGAGATACAGAAAGCAGAACAGAGATCACCAGGTGCCAGAGGAAAAAAGAAATGGGAAATTACTACTTCCTGGGTACAGAGTTTGAGATGATAGAAAGTTCTGGAAATGAAAAGTGTTGATAGTTTCACAACATTGTGAGAATACTTACTGACATGAAATAGTACATTTAGAAATGATAAAAATGGTTAATTTTGTATACATGTTTGTTACATGTAAACATATAAATACAGCCAACTAATAAGACAAACATGAAACACATAGAATAATTTTGTTTTACTGTAATGTAAAATGATTCGTTGTTTACCCAGGTCTATTCCTCCACTTTTCTCACAGTCCACAGATTTTCCACCTAATGATAAAGGGAAATGACTATCATTTCATCCATAATGTTAAAGAGATATGATGAAAGGATAAGCCAGTCAGACCATTTTATCACTCTAATTTTTTTCTTTCAAATTAGGTTAAAATTTAGAACTTTTTGTTGATGTTTTTAAGAATCAAATTCCTACTTCCCCTAGATGTGAATGAGGAAATATTTTATTTTCTACTGGAAAGTAAGTTTCAACCATACGAAAAAATCCTGACACTGGTTTTTAAGAAATAACTCAGAAAAACAGAGTTGGCATCGTAACTGAATTAAACCAACATCCTCCCCAACTTTTGGCCTTGTTAAAACAATTGTAAGATTTCAAAATAAACCCTTTTTTACCCCCTTGTTTAAACTAAGGACCAAACTAGATTGATCTCTTAGATTGCATTCTGTATAAACAACAAAGCAACTCAAATGATAAAATACCTCTGACTTTCTTGGAGACTCCAATTAATATGTCTATTGAATGATCTCTCCAAATATAAATAGTATTAGAACAAACAGACCCAGTTGCCTACCTTAATAAAGTAATAGATTGAAAAGCAAAGCTGGCATAAATTTTCCTCACTTTCGATATTTCATCTCTGCCTCAGATTCTAATCAATGTGATATTTTCATTGCCCCATTTACATTGCATACAACAAAATACTAAATACATATATGCATATTGCACATATATATATATCACCATACACATCTTGCACATTTTCTTTTAGATCTATTCCTTTTTTAGTGTTTTATTGAATTAACTTTATAAACTCATATGTGTAGGTTTCTGATATGTGCTATTTCCCCATTCCTCATATATATATATATATACACACACACACATACATATACACATATAATTCTTGCTATAACATAGAGGAACCCAGTCCTCTATCAAATCCCAAGAATTCTACATCATTACTCAGTGGACTCAGTTACCACTCACTCCTCCCACACCCCCATTCCCTATTGGTAACCTTTATCAGTTCCTTTGTTTTGACTTCATATTCCAACCTATGAATGAGATCATCTTTACTCTTTTGACTTATTTCAGTTATCATAATCCACTAGATATCCATCCATGTGAATTCAAATGAAGGATTTCATTTCTTCTAGGGGCTGTCTAGTATTCCATTGTGTGTGTGGGCACACGTGCACACATACCACGTCATCTTTATCCATTCATCTGACATTGGGCATTTAGGTAGTCTTTAATTCTTAGCTATTCTGAGGAGGGCTGCTGTAAACATGTGGGGGTACATAAATCTCCATGAGTGGGTGTTTTTCTATATTTTGGATAAATACCCAGAATGGAATGGTGGGACCATATGGGAGTTCCATCTTCAACTTTTTGAGGAATCTCCATACTCTTTTTCATAGGGGTTGTACCAATTTGTATCCCCACCAATGATGTAAAATTGTTCCCTTTTCTCCACATTCTCATGAGCACTTCTTTGTTTCCAGACTTTTGGATAATAGCCAAACCCTCAGGTGTAAAGTGATATCACATTGTTTTGATTTGTATTTCCCTGATAGTCATCTTTTCATGTGCCAATTAGACATCTGCATATCCTCCTCGGAAAAATGTATTTCCAATTCCTCTTCCTATTTTTTTTATTAGATTGCCTGTTTTTCTATTACTGTGTTTTATGAGTTCTTTGTATATTTCAGATAGTAAGCCCTTGTCAGAAATATGGAACACAAATATTTTCTCTCAGTACGTTGCTTTTTTGTTTGTTTTATTTTGGTGATAGTTTCTTTCACTGTGAAGAAACTTTTTAGTTTGATGTAATACCAATTGTTTATTTTTCTTTTTGTTTCCCTTGCTGGAGTTGAATCCCCAAAGACCTCTGGTATCATGGAATGTCTTTCCTATATTGTCTTCTAGAAATTGTGTAGTTTCTAGTCTTATGTCCAAGTCTCTAGTCCACATTAATTTTTCTGAATGGTGTTAAAGAGTGATCTGACTTCATTCTTTAGTGTGTG
Source organism: Solenodon paradoxus (assembly GCA_004363575.1). Classification (NCBI taxonomy): domain Eukaryota; kingdom Metazoa; phylum Chordata; class Mammalia; order Eulipotyphla; family Solenodontidae; genus Solenodon; species Solenodon paradoxus. The sequence goes on along the minus strand of RJWH01000356.1, from coordinate 695,634 downwards.
CCTGTCTAGTTTTCCTAACACCATTTATTGAAGAGACTTTTACTTCTCCATTGTATGCTTGTGCCTTCTTTGTCATAGATTAACTGACTGTATGTGTGTGAGTCAATTTCTGGTGATTCAGTTCTGTTTCACTGATGTGTGTCTCTATTATTATTCCAGTACCTTATCATTTTGATCACTATCACTTTGCAGTATAGCTCAATATCTGGGCATGCAATCCCTTCAGATTCGTTCTTTTTCATGATTGATTTGGCTGCATAGAGTCTTTTGCTGTTCTATACGATTTATAATATTTTTGTTCTATATCCTGGAAATAAGCCCAAGGGATTTTAATGGGGATTTCATTAAACCTGTATATCTATTTAGGTAAGATGATCATTTTAACAGTTGATTCTTCACAGTTGTGAACAGGGAATGGCTTTACATCTTTTGTATCCTCCTCTATGTCTTTTAAGAAGGACTTGTCATATTCATTGTACAGGTCTGTACCATCCTCTGTTATATTACAAGATAATTGATTCTTTTTACTTCTATTTAAATGGTGTGGTTTTCTTGATTTCATTTTCTTCTAGCATGTTTTTTGTGTACAAAAATGTAACAGATTTTTGTGCACTGGTTTTGTAGCCTGCCACTTCAAAGCAGTTGCTGTTTAGTTCTATTAGTTTTTTTAAAGGGCTTTTAGAGATTTCAACACAAATAATCATGTCATCTGCAAATAATGACAGTTTTACATCCTCCTTTCCAATTTGGATTTCTTTAGTTCTATTATCTCGCCAAGTAAGAGTTTAATTGGAAGAAAAAATTAGATGTTTGTAATACAACTTGTCCAGCTGGAGGATGCCTCGAAGACACTAAATTTTTTATTCCCAAAGAAGATAGATTATCTAGTGGAAGGAGAAACCCACCAATGTGAGTCTATTTTTCTATTATGATTTAAAGAAAAAGAAAGTATTGCTCTTACACGTAAGTTAACTGTGCATTTTTACAATTTGAGACCACTTCTAAAGCACAGGAGAGTTGAAAACAATTACTTTCTCCAATGCCAAGTGGAGAAAAGGAAAATGGAAAAACAAAAATCAGAAAACCTCTATTTACCAGCAAGATAGAGCCTTTCAAATACAAACAGATTCCTATGAGAAGGGGTATACATATTATTACTAATATTTATATTTTCAGAAAATAGATGGATTTAGGCTATTTCCTGAGAATGTGTCATAATTGTGGAGACTTAGTAAAAGAGAGTATTATAAGGAAACAAGAATATGATCTTTTCAATCAGGCAACCCTAAAATAATAAAGATCTCACTTTGCTTTTAAGTTGTGACTTTGCATGTCATTTAGCCTTTTTGAGTCCTGATAGGGCTGTTACCAGGATTGGAGAAAGTATAAAACACCTAGAGTACCCATTATTCAAAGAGCAGCATGACTTCGAAGACCAGACAGGAAGAAAGCAAGCAATGCTGGAGAAGGAAGAGGTCGGGGCACAGGAAAGCCTGCGATGTGCAGAGAAGGCAACCAATCACACTCCATGATAAGATCTCATAAGTTCCATTTGCTTCCAGCCTTGTCAAGGCTAGTCTCAAAGGAAGCAAGAAAGTTTACCGTGAGCTCTCAAATCTTGCTAGCCATGCACTCTTTAGCTCATTTACTCAGTTTCACTGTCACACTACTATAATGACTTTCATTCTAATTTTTAATTGGTTGCCAGTATCGGGGATTTGCTGTCATGGACCCTGCCAAGTGTTGTTAGGAGGAAATGTCATCTAGTGAGTTATTTTCCTTTGGGGTTCCATTGGTAAAAGAGAAAGGATAGTAAGAATTGGTTTTTTGAGAAATGGAAAATAAGTTGACATCTAAATGTTTGATTAGAATATGTTTTAGAAGACTTCCAGAGACTAAACATAATGCAGACAGCACAGACTAACCTATTTTCAGTTATTTAAGGGTAGATAGATATTCAAGTACCTCCTCTAATTTTTTTAAAATTAAATTAAAAAATACTGAGCCATTATTTGAAGTTATCAGATAATAGTCCAAGTATGAAGAATTTGGATGGTGTATCAGGTAAATGTGTATCAAAGTGTAGCATCCACCATTTGCTATCTTTTGCAGCTAGAGAAAGCTACTGAATTATAACTTTCAATGAACTTGTTTATAAAATGGAGGGAACTGTAGTTTTAATCATATAGGATCACTGTGGAAAGAAAATGAAAGAATACAAGTAAATAATGTACTGCAAGTACTGACACATATTAGAGGTTCCATTCAGCTATTGTTATTCTCAACTGCATATCAGTGCCGAATACTGAATATAAGCATAATTATAAAGAAATTCACTAAGACTGAGCTGGGATCAAAAAACTACCTTTCGTAAATCCAAGGTCTTACTCATGCAACATCTATTAATGAAAGGTTAGTCTGTTCTCCTAAGTTGTCATTTTTCAGACCAATTTAAAGCAAATGTTTGAATGCTTTATTCCTTCACATCAAACCTGAAAAACAAAATGTTCTCCCAAAGTTGACATTTTATTTATAGAAATACACAAAGGGAACGTGTTTAAGATTAGCATTCTAAGACCTCGTTTCACTTGCTGAATTGCCAGACAATTACCATTGTTTCTTGAGAAGCATGACTACTCCCAAGTTGTTCATACATTTAAACAGATAACACTGCCATAAAATGAGAGAACATCCTCACTCAAGGGGCTAAAGATAAAAGATTTCCCTTGAGAGAGACGATTATTGAGAAGTGTTCCTGGCTGTATAACAGTGTGCTTACACCTTAAGAAAACGATTTCCCAAACTTATGTTTTCTAACTGCAGTAAAATACGAGAAACTCCAGGTTTTCATTTATGTAGAAAGCTATAAAATGAATAAATGGGGAAAAAAATGTCTTCTAGCCAGAATTGTCAGAACTACATACGGAGTGAGAAATAAAAAGACCAGCTATAGAATTTAACCAAAAATACATTTTGGACAATTGGAAAAAAAATACACAGAATCAGAATTACTGTCTTAAGTAATATTATTTGTTGTCTGTGTAAATGATAAATGATATCTGAAAAATTCAAAATGAGTTTAAAATGAAGTTAAAATATAATTCATAATCTTACCAGAATAATTGTGTACTCTAACACTTTTAACCTTCTTTCAGACATTTCTCTGTACTCAATCCCAGTGTAGATGTCTATATATAATTTTAATAATGGAGTTCTAACCACATATGATGCTTTGTGATCAAGTTCATTGACAACAGTTATGTTGAAGGTATGTTTATGTCAACAGTTTTTTTATCAATTTAAAGTGAGAAGATTATATATTTCTTTTGATTATGTTCTATAATTAAACATTTCCAACTAAGAGAATTGTGGGTCATTTTCAGATTCTGACACCAGAAACTACATTAGGTGAACATGTGTCTACCTTCCTGCATTTGTGTAATTATTTCCTTCAGTCAAAGTATAGTAATACTTTTCAAATGTGACTAGAGGCATGATAGAAATATCAGGTTACCTAGACTTTACACCAAAATTTAGAATCACTAAGTTCTCACATTCTATCTCACTTTGTATGTTGGTAAGAGAAAACATTGATAATGCCTCTAAAGAATTCCTGAGCTTCAAACTTCCAAGGAAGCAAATAGAGGAGGATTAAAACAATAATAATTTGAAAATGACCAATTCATAACACAATGAAGATGTGCAAATGCAATTTCATTTTACACAGTCATCAGAGGAGCTGGGTTCTCATCTCAATAAATAGAAAGGTATTTTAATAAAATATACTGGATGGAGCCTAATATCTATCCCTCCAATGGGGAAACCAAGGCACAGAAATGAAAATATTTTGCCCTTATACTACAGCTACTTAGTGTTGAAACTTTGGATAAAGTCAGACTTCAAGTCTTTGATCTCAGGCTTTAGTTCACAGAAGAAAAGCTATTAAAAAGTATGTGTTTAATTAAATTTGAACTGCATTATGGTTCAAATGGTATGGACAAGCAATTTAGAAAATGATGAACACTTTAAATAAATATTCATAAATGTACATAAATGTTAATGAACAATAGTCACATTAAAAGGGAAAACAGTCTACATTTTTACTACAAATCACTGACTAAATAAAATACAGATGATCAAATAAAATGTTTCATTAAAAGTAAAAGCAAAATTACCAAAATATTTTAAATTAATTATTATTTGTTTAGTGAGGAAGAGAATTTAAAACATCATAGAGGTAATCGGTACTACAATTTCACAAAATATAGCTAAATCTAAATCAAGAAAATATATTTCCACATAGAAAAGATGCATGGTGCATTTAGTCTTTTTCTTCTTTTTTTAAAACTCTTCTTCATTTACTAAATTTCTGTAATGTGTATGCATGTATGAATGTATGTATGTTTATAGGCATGCATAGTTGCATACTAAGAAAACAGCCATACTTTTTTCCATCCTCATTGTCAGTATCAGAGCTTGGCGAACAGTCACTTAATCATCATTGACAAATCTAAACTCAAGCGTTTTCAAATCTGTGTCCAGGTCAAAGTTGTTTCCAACCATCTTGGTAGAGTCCTCTAGTCACCAACACTGAATCTTTGAAGGATGTTATCTTTCATACTTCCCTCAGTGTTACCAAGCATAAATAGAAAGTGTTAATAAAATAGATGCCCAATATCTTTAAGACACCAAGATTTTCCCCACATCATCTCTCAAGGTATAGCTGGGTAGCTGGGGTTGTAGTTCTTCTAATTATCACCAGGGATAGACTACCCCTGAAAATAATAGCGTGTGGGAACCTAAACCTTTTAGCATGGATCAAGACTTCAGATATATATCGCTAGACTCTAACTAAAGCTTTAGTTTGTTCCTGTCTTGTGTTTTTAAGAATTCAACAATTTTGTTTTCTTTGGTTTCTGATTAATCTTGATTATTTTATCTTTATACAATAAATTTCTATTTAGATCAACATTAGTCACATCACAAAGTTTTTAGGAAATAGAGCAGAGTTCTCATCATTCTCCCACCCTCAATCTACTTCGCTGTACAATTTTATTTTCTACCATTACCTAAACGACACTGTCAATTCAGCACGATCAAACAGGAAGGCTTCAGCAATCTTCTACTTGATAAGATCCAAAAGAAATCCCTCTCCCCTCTAGATGGTATTTACTAGTATTTTGACACTAATAGTAAACACGATGAGAGAACTAATGGCATTTATTAAAGAATGTTAAGGATATTGACATTTGGATATAAAAAACAGCAAGAAATCCAGGTATCATGTCCATGTGATACTACAATGGAAACTCAAGATTTGCTTAGTAAATATATGTAAGAAGTAAAAATTATTATAGTGATGTATTAGGCATTTCTATGTAGAACGTCTGAGGTATACTAACATTGAAATGATCAAGTCCAACATACTTCTTTATTCTCCAAAGACATAGCTACCCTATTTATAACAGAAGACAAACCTAAGGTGAATTATAAGAAGGAGGAAATGGATTTAAAAGCCTCTCATAAGAAATTTTCCCTAATAACTGCATGTGTGCATGCGCACGCACACGCACACACACACACACAACACACACAAACAACATGGAACAAATTTTACTATTGAAATATGAAGTCTGAATTTGAGAGAGCAACCCTCAGATATATGATGGAAGAGACTGTATTCATGTATCCTAATCTGTATGATCTTTTCGTGACATTGACATTTCTGCATTGAAAACTGAGGTCTATATGTTTGTTCCTTGATGTGAGCAACTGCATGTCTATTGCTAAAAAAAAGTAGTAAGCTATGCCTCTTCAAAGATAATGTGAGAAAATGGCACAATTCCCTTTCATCTACCCGCAGCTCTGTCTCCTCCTGTATGCATGAATCTTTGCAGCTCTGAGCTGCCATGTAATGAGACTCACTGCCTTGAAGCTACCATGCTGGGAAGAACAGGCAGAGACCACACTGAGATAGAGCAATGCCAAGAAACGCAGCTGTTCAAGTCCTCTGCCCCTCTACACAACTAGAAAGGTGAGTAAGTGAGCATTCAAATGATTAGAGCCCTCATGCTTCAAGACACCCTACTCAAGCTGAATGAAATAGAAGTTTGAACTCTACAACAAAAGAGATGTATAGCAAATGAAATACTGTTCTCACTAACTGAATTTGTTCAACATCTCTGTTCTGGTCCAGAGATGATTGTACAAAGAATAGAATGCTGGAGGTTAGAACTTTAAGAACTATCCAAGATTATACAATTGGGGTTATACAATTGGGGTTATTTTAGTGAATAATTGTTTCTTGTCTTCTTTTGTGGATTGAAAAAAAAAGGTAAATATATAATGTCAAAAAGTAAGTCACGATAATCAAGTTCTGCTTTCTCACTTTGGATAGAACCATAGGAAGGAGAAGTAACATCTAGTTCATGAATCTGAGTAAGTGCTTATGATGTAGGAGACAAAATAGGTTAGTAGTAGATAGAAGAAAAGAGTAAGTTAAGATTAGCAGAGACTTTATTTTCTTCACTGGATTCATGAGAAGACACAGTCTAACTGAGTATCAATTTCCCCACCACAAATATGGGGAAAGTATTCAGGACAGTGTCTGAATGGGTAAGATCCAGAAGAAGAAAAAACAATATGGAGAGAGTAGTGCCTTTCTGATCCTCCCCGCCAACCCTCAGTTTATTGTCAAAATATTTTTAACTCTCTGAATTCCTGTAAATGCAAAATTTATAGTAACACAATAATTTTGTTTAATTATCTCAGAGAAATGTGATTCTTACCTATTAAAATTAATTCAACCACTCGAGAATATGATCAAGTCGCAACCACAAATAATTTTAGAAGACATTTCCCAATATCTATTAATACTGAACTCTAGTCTACAGCACCTGATGTTGACAAGATGAATATATTTGTTTCCCCATAGTGAATAATCCCTTGAAAAAGCCCATCTTCATTACCTGCTGAGTTTCAGTGTTGACTTACCTCCTGAAGTTCCCTTATAACATCTGCAGAAGTAATTATGAAAGCCATCTGGAACAAGAGCAGGTAGGAACAACTGGCACCATAATAGATGGCTTGTCAGAAGCACAGTGATATTAACAAACCCACTCTCATTAAGAGGGAGAAAAGAGATTTACCTAAAGGAAATAGCAATTGTACCTTACCAGACTTGATGAAGTCATCTGAGAATCCACTGCTCAAACAGGAAAAGCTTCATCTCTTTTGCTTTGAATCACAAACCTGGGACCTGTACCTCATTCATCATGAGAAGCAGCTCAAGCTAATGGACTGAAGGGGATGGTGTTGGGTAATAATTTATTTTGTTAGCTTGGACAAATGACTCGGGTCTTCATGATACTGGAGTCACTGGATAATAGCAATAGAGGTGTAGAGCAGATTCCAGCTTACTACAGATTTCAACTATAGTAACTAAATTGAATATTTAACAACCTAGAAATGAGGATGGAGGGGAAGTGTGGTCCAGGCAGGGTACTTCAATTATGAAGGAGAAAACTGAGGCCTGGAGTGGTTATGTGACTTACTGGTGGTCACAAAGGTAACTAGTGATGCGACCCATTCCTGATTTCACTACCCAGATTTGACTTGATAGCTTTATAACACTCTTTGTTTTTTGTTTCTCTTTTAATAATCATTTTTTTTTATTTCTTTTGCTCACAATGCAAAAAATGCTATTTTCATTTTAGGATATTAAAATTGCATCTCAGTCTATATTTCATAGCACCAGATTTCCAACATCCTAACTTTCAGTCACTGAGTCTCCTCAGTAAATTGAGGTGTTTGATGAACAATTCAAGGAACTACTAATTGAAAAGAGCAAAGGTTAGGGGTGTATTTAAATTAATCACTTATCTAGGAGGCACTATCAAAGTTCATATAACAGATGCAACTAGATCTGATTATCTTAGATAGTCCTTCAGCTCAGCTCTTTAGGACACCTCTGTCCATTCGTTTTTGGTGAAAGGAGGAGAAACATGTTTTCCTAAGTTACTTAGCCAGAAAACTAATACAAATTTTTCTCCAAATATAATATATTGATGTACTATAAACCCTGACTAGGTGAAAGCACCAGAAAAAAATCATTTCAATAAAGGGAAAGCATCCAATTAGCTTGCTGCTTTCCACAAAAATAAAAGTTTTGGACTATGGTTTCAAAACGTCCTCTCAGAATTAAAGAGAGAGGGGCTGTACAGATGGCAGAGCAGAGAGAGGAGCTGGAAAAGGTGCCTGATCACGTTATCAATGAGGAGCATATGTTTGCAGGTGAGCTGGGAGATGAGATTTTAATTCCGAGAGAACCATGAGTTTCTGCCGTGGAGAAAAGATTGCTGTTATCAGTCACTCTTTGAGAATTACTGAGCACTGCAAAACTAATTAGACATGAGAATCAATTTCTATCTGTATAATGGAGCAAGGAGAAACAAGAAAATTCTTCATGGCTTATTATTAATTTAACAAATCTGGAAAATGGGAATTTTGATATTAGAACATCAAAACAATCTTTGAAAAGTAGAAATGAATAATCATCACTTCCGCTAAATTTTCCTGGTCAAAGCAAGCTATAAAGTAACTTTTTAATGGAAGACTTGCAAAATGGTATTGAATAGGGGGAAATATCTAAACTATCATTACCATCTACCAACTGTCTCACTGATGGCAGTGTCTAAATTAGCAACAAATGGCAAGTTCATTGTCTCCTCCATTACGACTCCATGTTCTCACTTACTACACCTTCTCACTTCCTACAGCTTCTTGTGTGCTTATAAATGGCAGCCCTGATAAATTGAAAAAGATCATTTCAACCAGTAATAAAAATTCTATCAATGATCAAATGATGTCCTGAATCTATTGAACCAGGATTCTTTCAAAATCATTCACTGTGCAACTGTGCAAAATCAGTCTGGAATACACAGCTTCATAGCAGCATGGGTGAAAATAACTGAGTAAATTATGAGATGGCTTTGTATTAGTCATGGCTGACTCATGATGTAGAGCTACTTTGGTTATGATGGGATAAGAGATGTATAACATCATCAGATATCAACTCTGCAGGAGTTGGAAAAGTAAAGCTTAAAGGAGGGAGGGGGTCAGTGAATCAGTTAAATAATCACTAGACATTCTCCTTGAAACATTAATGTGAGTGGAGAAGTTGGACGTTACAAGGAGTCTTAGAATTCATACATTTCTCAGAGGAAAAGTAGGATGGTGCTAGTGAATCACGGTGACTAGCACTGGAAGACAATGCCTCTGGCTATTCATGCCTATATGAATCTTGAGTTATACATTAAGTGATCGCTTGGAGGCCACTGCTAGTCTATAGGAACAGTAGTTTTGCAGACAGATGAAAATGGAGAGGATAAAAATAAGGAGGCATTTGTACCTGCAAAAGAGCTCAGCCTCTTGTCATATATCTAGGGGGATAAACTTGCAAGAATACTGATTTGCATTACTTTTGTCTTTCAGTTTCACACAACTTCCTCTTTTGCTGGACATAAACACAAAACTAAATAGAAAAAGGGATTCAGAAAAATGTAACACAGTCATAACCAAGTTGACACAGCACAATCCTGAACATATTCAGTTTTCTAAGTTACATTTAGATAATAACATTCTTTACAGTAGATATGATTGACAGATATAACCAGATACAAGGGTCAACATGAAAGTATTAGTGTCGCTTCCAGAATAACACCAGAGTTGTTATTTTCCATGTTTGTTCATTTCGTGTTATCTCTAAGCCTTCACTATTTTCTCATCTTTCCTCTACAGAAGACCAAGTTTTCTTTGTATTATACTATCTATGTTTAATTTTATATGTTAACTTGACTGGGCCACAGTGTCAAAAAATATTTGATCAAATATTATTCTGGATTTTTGTGAGAAGATTATTTTTAGATGACATTAGCCTTTAAATATATGGACTTAAGGAGGAAAATGTGATTTACTCAGTGTGGGTGGACTGCATCTCATCAGTTGAAGGCTTTGATCAAACGATGACTGGCCTCTCTTGAACAAATTCTGCCAACAGACTACCTTTGGACACAAATTACAATCTCTTCCTTGAGTCTTCGTTCTCCAGGCAAGCCCTGAAGATTGTGAACTTACTAATCCTCCAACAATTGTGCCAGTCAATTCATCTATATTCTTTCTCATATTGGTTCTGCTTCCCTGGAGAGAAACCCTATAGCAAAATTTCATTTGTTACTTACTCTAAACACCAAATAAATCATTGACATTCATGTTATACTTCTATGACAATTAAACTTCATAGCTGAATGAAACAAGAAGACTCTAGGTGCCAGTTGTCCAATAGGATAGCATGTGATTATTAAATTCAAATATAAATAAGTTAAAATTAATTTAAAAATAAGGTCATTCACATTAGTCATAGTTCAAGTAACAGTAGTCATTAGTAACTAGTGACTTCCATGTTGAACAGCACAAATTAGAGAACAATGTTCTATTGGACACTCCTGCGATTAATTAAGTCAACATCTCCCTACACTTCCCACACAGCACTCTTTGCTCAGCAATGTCTTTTATCCCCAAAATTTGAGACAGAGGTCACATGCTATTCAAGTGATAGATTAGCAAGCATTATGCAGTTTCCACACACAGAGTGACTAGAAATCTTCTGAAAGTCATCACTCAAAAGTGATCAAGGACATAGTCAGGTTTATGTGCCTTTGAAGCTTTCATCGCCTGTGATCTCTATTCTGTATAGCTATCATTTATCTCCAAAATATCATCACCTTCCATGATGAATGAGACACTGTGAAACAAACAGTCCTTATTGCAACATGAGGAACCAAAATCAGATAATGAGATATCATGCCAGGGATCACATCTGTACTCTCCCCTAAAACATAAAAAGAGTTTTATTTACTTGCAGAGAGGAAAGTGTGACTTACAATGCATGTTTGACCTATGCAGAGGCATTCCTTCAAAGAGGCAACCTCCAATTGCAAGTGGAAAACTAATTTTAAATTTTATAATTGCCTACTCCCTTACTTGGAGAAAAAGTTGCTTTTGTTCCAAGTAACTTTCCACCATTTCAAGGGAATATATTGACTTGAAAATTTTTTTAATTAAAGGAAAAAACTTACAAATAAGTCACAAATAACAAGCCTGTTTTAAGATTCTTTAACAAAATTTACTCTCATTTTTCTACTCTTGTGCCTTATTTTACTGGTGCTCAAAGACTACTGTTTGTCATTAGCCAACACTGGCTAAATGCAAAATAAGCATAAGTTTCAGAAGGGCAAGCATCTTATTTGGCAATTCTACCTGTAAACCAGAGTCATGTCAGTTTTTTCCTTTTATTAATCCTTCCTGTAATCAGTTGTAACTAGACAGATCCCACAAGCCAAACTAAAGCATCACAAACTCAAATGCCCATAGATAATCAGAATATAGTAGATTTAGATGAACAAATGGGCAGGCACTACATTGTCAAAAGCACACATGACCATCATTGGAGACAGCCACTACATAACTCTAGATATCACTAAAGAGATAAAGTCTAGTGTTACCAGATTTCTCCAATTTTAGCGGGGTGGGGGGCTTGGTATCTCACTATCTGAATTTTACCATTTTGTAAATGTTGACCAAAAAAATACTACATCACACAAATTGATTTTTGGTTGAAATTTGATCCAAATTTGATTCAAAGGCTTCCAGCTACTGATTCCACTGGGCCATATAGTCTCTGGGGGAAAAAATGAGAACATGACTTGTATTTCTCTTCTTTCTTTTCACTGAAGCCTCCATGTTAAGCCTTTACTAACAACTGACTTACTGGACAAGTCAAGAGTTTACAGCTCTCATCCTGGAAGAGGCAAAAGTCAAAGCAGCTGCTGATGGAAGTGAAAAACAATTATTGTGGTCCAATATTGCGAGTTTAAAGAAGGCAGTTTTGTTCCCCAGAGGACATTTGGCATTATCTGACGACATTATTGTTTCTCACAACTAGGCGAGGTCTGTTACTGGCATCCATTCAGCTAGTAAGCAATAAACGGAATCTCCCCCTACTACTTAACAAAGGATTATCAGATCCCAAATAGCAATGATGCTGAGGTTGAGAAACCTTTTTATAGGTCCTATTTTTGCATGGAATTTCAATTAATGTTTGTCTAATATTGGCATTGGTGTCCTGAGCACTGATGCTCTGTTATCAAGTTATAGCCTTCCCTACCTCCTCAATGCATATATTTAAATGGTACACACCCAGGTTCAAATTAGTAAGTTCCCAGAAAATAATGAACTTCCAGAAATAGTGATCCATAAAGAACTAGAAGACAATAGATGGCAAAAACTGGAATATTCTGAAAAGTCCCCACATTGGTGAGGCGGGGGAGAATAAGATTCGTTCATACATATTGGCGAAATATACATTGAAAGACACAGAGGTGAGGACTGTCCAACAGGGTTGTTTGGATTTTAAACACACAGGCATTGGACTCATCAAGTCCATAATTGCATTTCTTGCTATATCAGCTAGCATGGGCAATGGTGAAACCATGGGTCAAGTCAGCCCAATCATTATTTTATAAAGAAATTTCTATTAGAACATACATGTGCCCAATCATGGATGTATTATCTAATGTTTTTTTATTATAATAACAGAGCTCAATAGCTGCAATAGAGACAATATAAACTATAACATTGCATTTGCTCATATCTGACTCATTAAGGAAAAAATGTTGACCCCAGCTCTAGAAGAACAGCCTTGTAAAAGTGGTGCAAGACAAGCAACATCAGTGATACCTGGGAGTTGTTCGGCTAATTTTAGACCCCACCTCAGAATTAGTGGAATACAGTAATCCAGGTTTTAACAGAAATCTGGGGTTCAACAGTATATTCCTATACCTAAGACAAGTTTGGAAACAAATGACCTATGGAAGTATCTTCAAAGCCTGGTTGTGTGCATTTGAATCACTTTGGAGCAATTATTAAAAACTGCAAATATTAGGTGCAATCAATGGAAATTCTGGGCTCACCTGACACCACTGATAGCAACGCTGATTCCTGGGTTCTCTCAGTAAGCAAGCTACTGACATTACTATAATCATATCCTCATACTTCCGAGAAGTTACAAATACTGGTTACAGTCAACAGCTGCCTCGGGGTGATTTTCTATATTTTACGAGTGAAAATGCAGGTGCAAGTCTTCTCTGGACCTCTTTCCCAAGGGTGGGACTTTGTATCCTTCACAGCAAACATTAAACTCATTAGAACAGAGTGGATTATGAATAGTGAGCATGCACAGTGAGGGAATACCTATTCCTGTACCTATTCCTGAAAGACACAACCTTTTCCTGGAAATCTCTGCTCAGAAACACCCCTCTGGCAAAGAAAAGGAGGGGCCCTGGAAAAGGCCCATGTTTGTGCTCCCCTAGCAGGACAAAGGGTCAATGTTTGCTTGAACCTGACCCATTTCTCATCTCTGGAGACGTGTACTTTTACACTTGCTTTGCTATAATAATTTCCACCTAACATTTCACTTGGTGTCATACATGGCAATCTTACTCGCCAGAGGTAAGAACCTGGATTCCAGGTTTCCAGGGATCCCGCCCGGTAACAAAAGTAGCCAACCTAACTATCTCTTCATCCTGAGTCTTCTTCAGGCAAAAGGTATCTTGTGATTGCTTCCATATAGGAGAAAAATTGCCTCAGTGAATGCTGGAGGTAGGGAAGGTTTTCTTCCTTTTAAGATACTTATCACCAACAATGGAAAAAAGTAACTAAGAACCTTTAGCTTCATTATCCATTATCCTTTGGCCCATACTATTCAGGATTACTATGTCTTCTGTGATAAGCAATTTTCTTTGTTTTGAAGTTTAATACTTCTGATCTCAATATAGCCAATGAAAATATTAATGTTTGCATTTACATATTATATATTTTTCTATCTTTTTACTGTTGACCTACCAAAGTCTTATGTTTGAAATTTTTTTATAGACAGCACATAGTCAGGTTGTATTTTTTTAGTTTACTAGTCTAGCTTTAAATTTGGCATATTTATACCATTTGCATTTAAAGTAAACATAGATATATTAGGGTTTAGTTTTCCATTATATAGTTTTTCACTTGATTTTACCCTTGCCTTCCTACAGGTTAACTTTATTTTTAGAATTTCATTTTAATTTGTAGTGATGGAGTATACTACCTTGTGTAGATTTTTGTAAACAATATAGCATGAGAAACCCAAGCTATACAGAAAATTAGAGAGTAAGACATATGGAGAGGGAGACAATATACAGACAGATCAATGGAGAGAGGGAGAAATGGAAATAGAAAGAGGGAGGGGGATAGAAAAGTTAGAGAGGCGGATAGACAGAGGGAAAGATGGAAGAAGACACAGTCAAATCATGGAGTGTTGCAGCTCATCTGCATGAGTTATCTGCAGTGAACATTGGAACCAGAAAGTGAGATGTGAGGACTACACCACGTTTAAAAAACTGAATGAAAATACTTAGGCTAACAAAAACCTGGAGGCTGAAGAGAGGAGTTGAGAATGATAGATGAGTCACATCTGCACCCACTGATTAGGCTCCCCTCAGCAGCCCAGAGCATCACAGAGTCTATCTACTGATAATCACGCTTCTGCCACCAGTAGACTATTTAAAGCTAGCCAAAAAATGACCGTAAAATCTGAAGGAAAAGGCATGCATTGCATTGCACAGACTCCATCAACACTACGCTCATGCTTAGCTATGCTTTTGGTATATATAGAAGTGTGCCTTACCACTATTAATTACCACAGCTACAAGTTTTGCTTATGACTGCTTATGCCATGTGATGTGTGAGTGTGTGAATAAACTGAGCATTTGAAAGACAACATAACTTGCAATCGTTGACCATTTGCCACCGATCACGACACTATCCTAAGTAGAACAAGCCAGTCCAGACACAGGACTGTCAAACATAATAAATTGTTTTAATTTGGGAATGATCTGTTACAACAATAGATCATGTCACAAAGAAAAGAAAATGGGATAATTCTCAAATTTACTTGGCACCTGTAACCTCTCCCTCCTTTGATAAAAAATAATTTATAAATTTACATCATATTTATCACACTAAATGCTTCCAATTTAAGGAGACCTTACAAATTCAATAATTAACAACAACAACACAAAAGCCTGATTTTTGCTCTTTTTTCCTTCCTTCCTTCCTTCCATTTGCTTAGAATCAAACTTGTTGCTACAGAAAAACAAAACCACAACCCTGAGGCCAAAGCACTAAGATCAAGACAAGCAGCTGCTGATACAGGGGGCCTGGCACCACCACTGCCCCATGTGCTCATCAAGCCTCTTCCTTCCCAAATTCCCAATCCCTGGATCCACCTGACAGCCCACGCTTCTTCCCCCAAAAAACCCTCCATGTATCCTGCAGGCCACCCTCTTTTTCCCCTTACCTCTTAAAAGCCTCCATCTTGCGGGGGATGGGATGTTTATTTTGGACATAAATCCAGGGAAATCTCAAGATATCAAATAAAATCCTATCTTCTTAATATCAATCTTGTCCCTCCATGAAATGATTGGCTTTCAGGGGTGATGAGCAGTAAGGACCTGACTTTAACACTTTCTAGTGGCCATCAATTCATAAACCATTGATCAGCAAATCAGGAGAGTGTACAAGTGAAACTTGTTTTTAATGCAATGTTTATTCATCACTTCCAAAACTCTCAGAGCATCAATTAGACATAAGGATCCAAGAATAATCACACATTTTATCATTTTGTCAAGTGCACCAAGTACCATTTTGAGATGCTAATAGCCTTTAATGAAGACAGAAACCATCATAAACTTTTAAATTCATAAATTCACAGCTTAAACAATTATCAAGAAGCAATGCCAATCAGGCTGGTTACACTTAGCTCTGGATGTTTGAAGATTAAAAAGACAGTCTTCTCTGATCTTTGTGAACTCACAATATACTGATCATGCTGCAAGGAAGGTAGGAATTAAGATCTAGGATACTAAAGCCAAATGTGCACTCATCTAAGTGATGTCTTTGGGAACTCAACTCCAATAGCAAGGGAATTAAAAACCAAGATAAACAAATGGGCTTACATCGAACTTAAAGGCTTCTGCACAATGAAAGAAATTCTCATCAAAATAAAGACATCATACTGAGTGGGAGAAGATATTTACACATCATACATCTGACAAGGGATTAATATCCAAAATACATAAAGAACTCACTAAACTCAATAAAAAGAAAACTGACAATCCAATTCAAAAATGGACAGAGATCTTAATAGACACTTCTCTAATGAGGATATATAGATGTCCAACCGGCACATGAAAAGATTCTCTACTTCCTTTATCATTAGGGAAATGCAAATCAAAACGGCCACCACCTTACTCCAGGGAGAATGGCTATCATTCAAAAGGTTGGAAACAACAAATGCTAGAGAGGATGTGGAGAAATGGGAACCTTATACACTATTAGTGAGAGTGTAAAATGGTACAACCATTATGGAAAGTAGTCTGGGGAAAATTAAAAATGGAAATCCCATATTCCTCTACTGGGTATTTACCCTAAAAGTACAATAGTACTTATTTACAGAGATACATAAGCATCCTCATGCTCACTGCAGCACTGTTTTCAATAGCCAAGATCGGGATACTTAAATGCCTTTCAACAGACGAATGGATAAAGAAAATGTTATGTGTATATATATATATATATATATATATATATATATACACACACACACACACACGTATATATATATACACGTGTATATATATACACGTGTATATATATATATGTGTGCGTGTGTGTGTGTATACACACACATATATAATGTGTATATTATATATACACATACAACAGAATACTATGCAGCCATCAAAAAGGAGAACCTCTCTAATTAACAGCAACATGATGTATCTGGAGAGAATTATGCTTAGTGAAATAAGCCGGAAGGAGAAAGACAAACATCGCACGCTATCACTCATGAGGAGTATACAAACAGCAAGTAAGCAAATTAACTAAATTAATCAAAAATAGACTTTAAAAAACGAACCAAACAGACTTAGCAAAAAAAAAAAAAAAAAAATGGAAATCAAAGATTGTGAGAAGAAAAGGGTAGGCAAGGGATTAATTGTAAGATGCTGTAAATCTGAAAAGGTTGTAAATGTGCTACATTATATTCAGATATTGATCTGCTATGATGTGAACTTTAAACCTATCGGCTGTTACAATCAATATTACTTCAATAAAATTATTTAAAAAATAAACTAAAAAAAGTTCCATAAGACTTAAACTATTTGACATTAATTGAGAGGTAGTTATATTTGCTAGGCCATTTCAAATTTATAATCACACTGTATCAAGCCAAAGTATTGTGCTATATGTTAAGCTAAGAGATCTTAAATATGTTACTCAGGACCCATTACTGATAAGTGTTAATGCAAATTCAACTGAATATAGAATATATAATTCTAACTGCAGAGCTCCTGTTCCTTAACTTTTTGCCATACCCAAAGTAACTATCTACTCTTAATGGGGTTAAGGTAGTGGGTGGGCATCAACTTTCATAAGAAGTTCAATGAAAGACTTTTGAATTCATTTATTTTGAGGTACCACAGTACACACACACACACACACACACACACACAAAAACACACGCATGCAGCAGACACCTCAAGCTTGAGCCAGCCCACAGAATTTGTTTTGACTCCTAAACTCAGGGCTTTCAATTTATAAGAAGCAAACTTTGTTCTTATGACTTCTGCAATAAATTAGGAGAGAAAAAAGGACTAGGAAGAAAGACAAGTCAATAGATCCTTTTCTAATGCAAAAGCAGAAGGATGTCTCTCTCATTAAAGTCCTTTGCAGTGTGAAAAGGAAACTAAATTACACACAGTGCAGAGGGCCCAATTGACATGACCCTACATTCCAGACAAAGGTTGCCACGGTATTTACCTAACTGGTGAGCAAAAAGTATTGAAGAGTGGTGATGTCAGAATCTGAGTTTTTCACCGTGGTCAGGATGATGGAGATTTTGACTTGCGCATTCTGGTACTGTTCCATATATCAGAAAAGTGTATATAATTAATATTGATAACTTCCAGAGTTTCAGCCACACACTATGATTTTAGATCACTTTAAATTTAGGAACTTTTTCCACCTTGGAGGAGAAAGCTGCCTTTTGCAAATCTTAAAAAAAAAAAACCTGACTCCATTCTATGATGGGGCTGTAAAAGCTCCTGAGTACTTGAGAAAAATAACAGCCTCCTGGGTTGGGTTAGGGAGAAACAGGGTGGTTAGCTAATGTCCTTTGGGAATGTGACATTCCTAAATCTTGAGCTCATTCTTAAAATGAAGGTAGATGCTATTTAAACATAAAATATTTTTGAGGACATATGTGATAGAATCTATGCTTGATATGGAAGGTAAAAGAGATGGGCTATGTGGCCTTCATCCTCATGGAGCTGAGAAGGGGAGAGATGATATTAATATATGGAAAATTTTTTTTTAAAAAAAGTTGATTGTTACAAGTTGAGTTCCCCAGGAAGCAGACTCAGGGTTGGGGTTTAGGTTGAAGATCTGTTTTGTTACCAACCTACGGGAAGGAAGGAAAGGAAACAATATTGGATAGAAGGTGGGTTGTAATACCGTATCAACAAAGGTCTCAATCATCCATATGAGAAAATTTGTCTCTAACATAATCTTCAGAGTCTTCCTAAATTGGGCAAGACAGTCTGAATTTTCTATTCTTCTGTTGGTCATTAGATGCAGACTGCCCTAGTTAGCAAGGCAGCTGTCCTTTCACCAAGGCTCTTTAAATAGAGCTGACATCTGAGAGATTCCAAGGAGCAGTTTTTGCCCTGAAGGTGAATTTGAGAAATTCATCTAAACGTCACTTCACAGATGCGTAATTATGAACTGTGATAGTTGCTAAAAATAATTATTAGCTACAGCTATGGACAAGTGTAACAGAAGGATTAACTCTAGTTTGTGAAGAAAGGGAAGTTTTTCCTGAGGAAGTTAAAGATTTGAAAAATGTAATCAGGCGAAGGGATGAGAGAAAAGCATTCCCAGCAGAGAAATTACCAAAGCAAAGACCCCATGGTTTCAGGAACATGGGGGTGCTTTGAGGATATAAAAAACAAAACCAGAATTTAGATGCCAAGCAAGAGGACCTTGAGTCACTGCAGACAGGACCCCACACACGGATCTGTAATCCAAGTTGTGATTTAATCATAAATGTAGCAGTGACTGATATTTGTGCTTGGCAATTAATGAATGGGTATGGAAAAAAGTATCATGTGATCAGGCTTGCATTTATCAAATATTATCTTGATTGTTAGCTTGGGGGAGAGATTTCTGAAAAGCAGACTTATCTTACAACCCCATCTAAGTCTGCTGCAACAAGGATTTCAAAAGGAAATGTTCATTGATTCAAAAAGTGATAATCTTGTCCTCTAACATACAGATTCCAAGGTGTGATAATGTGGCAGTGAGAATATTACTAATGAAAAATAAATATTTTATCATATCAAATAAGAATTCCAGCGAAAACCCATGTGATAAGTTCTATGAGATTTCATTTCATGGGTGAGGAAATCAACTAAGAAGTAGCATTATGCCCATGAAACAGTGACACAGAGAAACTACACCTCTCAAGGCAAGAAGCTGGTTGGTTGCAAGTAAACTCCAACCCCTGTCTCAGTTAGGGTGCACACATTTATGAGGGGTCTTTTCCCTGGTCTCTCCTTTTTTCTACCCCAGGGGTGTTTCTAGATGGAGTTTTACAGGAAAACTTTTCCAGGAATAGGCATTCCCTCAAGTACACATGCTCATTACCCATAATCTATTCTGTTATAAGAAGTTTAATGTATGAGCCCATATACAATTTATGTTAATTCTATTATAATGTGGTATAGGTCAGTTGTAGGTGACTTTGTGAGCTACTGTGCTTCACTGACCACCAGTTTTGAGCTGGCATGGCCGAAAGGCCTTTTTGATTCCATTCTTGACCTTAGGACAATTGTAAGTGTATATATGCTGCTCTCCCATTGGTTAGTCAAAAATTCGTAAGTCAAAAATTTATCTGACCATTTAAGGGCCTCATTTGCTGAGGATGCCCCTCTCTGTGTCATCCTCCTCAAGTTAACCTACCTAACATCTCTTTCTAAATGAAGATAATGAGTCTTAAAGCGCTTACACATTTCCCCAAAATTCATATTGCTAGTCAATAATTCAAACCTAGGCAGCCTTACTCTGCACCTACTCAACCAAAGATGAAATAAAATGTAATATAAGTTATATAAATTTATTAGCTAATTATCACATACTAAAGTTAAACTATAAAATAGGCATTTGTTAAATGGCAATACATTAAAACTTGTCCTTAAATGTAACAAATAATATTAATGATATGCTAACCTAAAATGTATTTTGGCCATAATATTCAAAATGCAAAAGCAATTTGTAAGGGGCTCAAGGGCTTACTTACACTTCACTATTATTTTATGTCAGTATTATGTCATTTAGGGTAAATATCCTTGTCTGCTACAGCAAACAGGCACCCAAATGATTATAGCCTCAGACAATAAAAATGCATTAATAACTCATGAGCCCTGAGTGAACTTGCGTCTCTTGTTAAGTGCCCTTCCATACCACACAACGGTATCCAGATTTCTTCCATCTTCTGGCTCTTCCCTCTTCTAGGGTTCCCTGTAGAATCCTCTACCTTTACCCACCAGAAAGAATCAGAAAGGGAAGGCATGGAAGTGGATTAAATCACTTATTCTGCCATTGACCATGACATAGTCTCACATCCTTTTCTACTGCAAAGGGGCTAATATATATAGACAAGTTATGTGTCCAAGAGGCAGAATAAGTGAATGCTAATTACCACCTATAATAAAAGGTATTTATAAGTAAAAAAAAAACTTAGGTAACATTTACCCAGTGAAGCAGCTATTTGGATCTTAAGCCTTGTTATTTTTCACTTGACACTTTTTCTCACTGAGATACAGAAAAATTTAAAATAAATCCTAATGCCACCCACTCATTTGGATACTGCTCATGTGTGAAAAATCACATTTAAGACTTTGTCCTTCATTCATCTCAAAGCTGATTTAGTCTTTGATTTCAAAAAAGTTTCTTCTTTACTTACCAAAAAGTGCTTGAGTTGAACCCTGGATTTATAATACAGATACACTTGTATGTTTTGAATCCAGAGTCCAAGAGTTAATCATACTATTGTTACTGATAATGGAAACATGGACAAATATAATAAGAAACAGCAATCATGAACAGTAAGCCTGGGATGACTATTATATATTTCTCCCAAACAGTTTTAAACCCGTCTAACATAGTTTTCCTCATTTGTGCATAGTCTTAATAAGGCATACAAAAATCCGATCACTGTTTTCTTGTTTTGTTTTGCTTTGATTCTTCAAATATATTCCACTCTGAGCTATCTTGAGAGTTCCTTTTCTCATGACAGCCACAGAGAATACTTGAGAGACAACAGCATGACCTAGGACTTTAAATTCACATAAATGACAGCCAACTGCAATCAGCACTACACAGTCCATGAGATAAAAAATGCATTTACTCCTCCAAATAGAAATGCATGGACCAGAGATTGAACTATTTTTTCAAGTCTAAACTTGAGTTGAGGTTGCAATCTGAGTTAACTATGATAAGAATGAATGAAAAATAAAAGTGATGGAATGTAGGGGATGGTTAGATCTGACAACAGAAACCGATTATTCACCTATGTCATTCAAACCTTCCTTCCAGCTCCAGTTCTTTAACTCTCTGTGTCTTCTACACAGAACTGAGGGATCACCTACTATTTACATGATGCTCTAGAGAAAACTCTACAAGAATGAAAAAGAAAAAGCAGCATAATCATCATCACTTTCATTAGTGCTACTTTATTGTATGATTACTGAGTGCCATGCAAAGCACTAAATCTTCATGTTTTAATTAATTCAGTACTCAAAGCCTACACTCTTACCAGGTGTTATACTAGAACTCTATTTCTATGAGAAAATTCCAATTGAAAGTAGCTTAAAATAAGAAAGAGAGGGGGTAGTTAGGAAACAGTAGCAACTCAGTATGCTAGGTAACAATCTGTTATATTCAGAGCACTTACTCTTTTAAGTCATTTCTGCTCCATCGCTCCTCCTTCACTCCCTAGATCTGGCATCATCTCCTTCTTTCAAAAACACGACTCCTCTATGTGTAACAGGGATAATGGTCATCTAGAGCTATAAAAGCTAGGTATCCCTTCTCACTCTGGCTAAGAACTGTCAAGAAAAAATTAACTAGCTTGTTTGCCTTGAGTCACGTGTCCATCATTTAATCAATATCATTGTTAGTTCATGGAAGAAAATTCCTGGTTGGGCTAGTCTGTTACCATGGACCACTTGAGATGGAGGGAATAAACCCCTTTACTACTGACAATGTGAGCCTCATCAGAAAATTATTAAAGATGGCAGAAAAAAATTCATGTGTTCATAACAGCTGGGCTTTATTATTTCTCTAGGACTTACTCTTTGTATTGCATTTGAGCAAATGATGCTTAGAGAGGTTAGGTTATTTGTCTTCCCTGTATATGTTTTGAGGAAGAATTATTTCATTTAGAAACCCATGCTCTAAATTTCTAGACTGGTATATGGGAAGGTAGTGGGGTGGGGGTGGGGATGGGGAGAGAGAGAGAGAGAGAGAGAGAGAGAGAGAGAGAGAGAGAGAGAGAGAGAAAGGAAAGAGAATATTCCTTTTTAATTCTTCACTTTAATTCTTATGGTATACAAAATAGAACATGGATTATAAAACACTTCTCTGAGGGAGATAATTTAAGTGGAGCTGAAGAAACATTCAAAATTAAGCAACAAGAAGAGAAAAGCACTAGATTAAAAACACCATTAATATATTTAAAAGACAATCAGGATTTTTATTTCAGTCATTTCTAATTGAACTTAGTGGAGTGAGTTTAGAGTTATAGAGAAGGGAGCACCAAGCACAGGCTGAGCACAGTTCACTCACATCTTTTTCCTTACCCAAATCTCCTTCTTAGCCTATTTATCTCATAAGTAATTTCAGAAATTTAAATGACAAAGTATCAGTTTTAAAAAATTGAAATAACCCCCACCCCCGAAAGATACTAGTATGTTCTGTTATTATAAAGCAGGTGTTTCTTATCTACAAACATGTTCCCACTATTCAGGGAAAAACTATCGTATTATAATTTTTATCAACAGGCAAATTTTACTGCAATTTCCCTTCAGTTCCTCTTATTTTATTAAATTGTTGTCACTGCTACTTTCCTCTTTCTTCCCCTGTTCTTCTGCTCCTCCTCCTTCTTCTATCCTTTCTATTAAAAACTAATGAAAGTATCTCTACAAACTAACCTTCTGGGTGAGATTTTCAGATTAAATTTTATGTACAATGAAAGATTTGTTCACATCCAAATTAAAATCAGTTTCCTTCTGATTAGATGTCTTCTGTTGAGCTCTGTCTGTCGAGGTAATTGTACTGGCTTCTCCACACTAAACATTAATGGGTTTTCTGTTACCTCCTCTACTGAGTCTTTTTCTCTGCAACTTAAACAGGCCTTTTCACTTTTCCTCATAAGAAATATCTTTCCCCTTAACATCTCCAATCAGCCACAGGATGATTCCAGATGAAATTTGGGCATTGATTTATAGTAAGCCTTCATCCATTGCCCTAAGGAGACAAGACAATAATGCTGCATCTTTTAATAATTGGTTTAGAAACTAACCCCGCATGCAGCAGGATAAAACAATGGGATTTATGCTGTACCTCATTTATTTTGACAGCTGTAAAATTCCAGGTCTGATTATGCATGATGATGCTGTAAAGATGCAGGCGGAGGGTAGAGAAAAGGAAAGATAGGTTATTGTCAAAGTAACTCTCACAGCATCTCAAAGAGTTTAATTTTCACTGAGATTGTTGGTCATCAAAGGATTCTGAATGATTTTCCATGTCTTGTCCTACAATGGAATACATGAATAAAAGCAGTGACATGGAAACCGACACTGCCATTAGTGCCCATGCCCTAGATCACTTGATGACCTTTGGTTGTGGAACTGTGTTATCTTTGGGTAGATACTAACCCTAACATGACAAGGGCACTGGAATGGGAACCAAAGAGATCCCCATTTCCTTGTAGTTGCTCTCTTTGGGCTCAATATCAAGATTACAAAAATGAAATAATAAGGAGTTAAAAGGAGAATATGGAAAATAAAGCAGTTCATAAATGAAGATATAATAATAGGAGCATATTATTAAAAGTTATGGATTAACCACCAAAGCACTAGAGTCAGAAATAATTAAGTGTGGTTGCATGTATGGGTGAGACTGCAGGTAGGAAGCAGTGGTATGAACACTCATTACTTTTAATATAAACACATACACACACACACGCTTTCTATAGGTATGCGTGGCCTAAACTACTGATGATGATTCAAGAATATGACTATCAAAGAGACTATATTTGGCATATAATATGAACTAAAACTAAACATAATTAAACCATCCTCGCACACAAAAATCATATAGTACTCTTCTCTTGGGCAGAGGGTGGAGGGGAGGTAAAGCTGTGAATAAGTAAAGAAGTTGTTAAATTTTCCAACGTGTATCTATGAGAGAGAGAGAGAATAGGGATTATTTCCTGGGAACAGAGAGGTGAGAGGCAGACAGATGTATACAGGAGAAGAACCAAAAGTAGGCACAAAGGCAAACACCCAGGAAAAAGCAGATGCAAAATAAGATGTTGGTTAAGACATTTGACTCTGGTAAAAATCAAGATAAGTAGATAAGAAATAAAAAGAAAATTTAAAATTTTATTTCAGAGAATCAGAAATCAAATAGTCCTGTCACAAATGTTGCTTTCTCTAATGTAACAATTTCTGCACACATGTAAATGTGTTCAAAAATATCTGTGAGGTGCATAGTGAGGGTGCAAATGGCTGTAATGAACTATTTACCCACCCTCTAGACACCAGCATCTCCAAGACTGTATCAAGAAATGAGATTTTCTCATTTTTTTGCAAAAATTATTTTATACCTGACTTCAAGGAGTTTAGAAAACATTATGGGCTCTTTTGTTGAATATTTCTTAAGTGGAAAAATAAAAATCAATAATGCAGAGTTGGTCCATTTGAACTCCAGAAAGGAAAGAGAAACAGAAGTCACAGGTGTTAAGGTACTTATAAAGTGGGAATTACTAATAGGGCACTTCTGTCTGCTATTGTCTTGGAGCTAGTAAGAAGATTTGTTTACCACCATGAAGAAGTTTCATTTGACACCTGTTTTACAGAGCCCATCCCTTCCTGGAGGTGTTTGTCACGGGTATTTGCTAATTCCCTGAAGCTTGTGGATCTGAGTTTGGAGTCTGAGGCTCCTTTCCCAGCAACAAATTCATAGCTGCTCTTGTAAAGAGGTAAACAATGTGTTAAGTCAACCTAGCATATTTAGAGTGGTTTAAGGCACACAGCTATGTACTGTGGATGCAGCCTGGGAAAGAACTAGAGCTGGTTTACTCTCCTGCCCCCAGGTAGCTCTGATTGTGGGAGTGGGTGGAACAGGACTAGGAAAGACCTGTCAAGTTACACCTTAAAAACTAAAAATTTATTCAAACAAGAAACAGATAGTTTTTCTTATTTCAAACTCCTACAATGACAGGCACCAGGCAAGCTGGTGGTTCTTAAGACTTTTGAGCTTCAGAAACAAGGTTTAGCAAATCTTTTAAGGAACACTCCATTGGTTTTGATTCAATGAAGCTGAGGGATCTCAAGGCTTTAAAATCATCTGAGGAACACATGAAGGAGACTGCACAAATTCAGTGATAAATAACTAGCCATCTCTCTCCCTCTCTGCCTCTCTCTCCCTTGAAATCTGCCCACCTAGAATGAGCCTCATGTCTGGTACACAGTCAGTCCTGGAATGCTGGGAATAAAGGCCAAGTCAAGCAGCCCACAGAGCCTGGCACCATGCTGACAGTCATCAGTGATGACCAGTAACAAGTCCCCTGGATCCTGCATGTCTGTCCTCTCCATCCTGAATTCCCTTCCCAAATCCCTGAGTGCAAGTCACCTCACTGCCTCTTTACAAAGCCCTAACCCCACTGGGGATGGTGAGATGGTTTTTGGGGGGCATGAATGCACCATTTGCCTTAAATCATCAATCCTTGAAAAAAAGCCTTTTTCCTCCCCCTTTCCATACTCAAGCTGTGTTTTATGGCAGTTGGTGGTGAAGCCAACAGCTCTTGGCGCTATCACATCTGTTTGCGGAGAACTGCTTGTTGAGAAATGCTATAGGCAGTTAACGGTCGTAGATGTTTTCAGTGTCCCTACTTGCTCATCAGTCCACCTCTCCTCTTTGCTCCACTCACCTCAGGGTTCCACTCACCACCTTTATCAAACCTTAGTCTCCTGTGAGGGGTAGCTGGCCTCAGATCAAAGGGTATTCTTCAAGACAAAAAATGTCTCTCCATGATTTTCCCAGGAAAGAAGCAATAGCAGAAATAGGTCTCGACAAAGAGATTTTATTATCTCTTAGGTATAGCACAGGAGAAATAGTTAGCCCTCAGAGTTTTAATAGTTGAGGAAATAGGTTATAGAAAACTCAAGTGACTAGATCACGTCCCCACCATTAAGAAGAGAAACACACTCTTGTGGCTCAGATGTTTGAGGTGACTGGGGTGTGGATGAAGTAAAGCCCGAAGACCTCTGTTCAAAACCTGGAGTTGGGAGAGGGACCAAAAATAAATATAAAAAAAAAAAAAAAGAAGCTAATTCCTCCCCTCCCCCTCTTACACAAACAGTTTAAGAGGAGAAGGGCTGATAGAGGAACTATAAAGAAAGGATGCTACAAGAGAGGTCATCAGGAATCGATGGATTGGAGACTTTAGATTTTTAGTTTGAAGGGTCCATCTCCAAATAACAGAACATTAGTCCTTTAGAGGTAATCAAATACCTGGCTTTGAAGAAAAATAAGTAAAATTCAATTTTACTTTGCAAAATCACAAGCAAAATTTACATAAAGTATGGAAGTACACAATATAAGGGGCTGGTCTTTTACTTACTGACTCCCAGGTAATGGGGTGTAGGGGTGTGTGCGTGTGAAAGAAACTTCTAGCACAGGGATTTATTCTATTTTCAAGGAAACACATTTCTGAGTTGGAGCTTATCAAAAGTTGGCATCTGACATAGTTTCAACAATCAAACACGCTGCAACTTTCTTCTGAGAAATTGCAAGTTATTACTGATTACAAGTTTCTCAGGTCACATGAAAAAACTCCATGTCATTCTAATTTCAAGTCATGGTCACTCTCCAATGTATCCTTTATCTCTAAAAATCAATTTGCAATTTCATTCTGTGGGCTATGCTACTGTCTTCAAGAAGACAGAACTATGTGGGTGCTTTGTCAGGACATCAACAATAAAATATCAATCACATGTTAAGCCATCAAGATGAACATAAAAAATACTTCATACATTTCAAGTTTAACCTACAGGGAATTATGGCCAATATATAAAATCCCAGGTTGTTATGTTTAAATATCTTGGCTCTGATACTTTTTAATGGTCTTTGGAAGCAGCATTGTTCTATTTTATAAAACCAGGTTATTGATTGTCTAAAGACAAATTAAGGTGAGGTTTGAAAGTCAGAGGATCTTTACGACAGCATGTAGGCATCCCCTGTAGCTGGAGGGCAGAAAAAGAGATACTCTGATTTTGCTCAGTGACAGTAAGCGCCTTGTAAGGAGAGGACATTAGACAAGAAAGAGATTGTCCGTCTGTGAGGAGTGTAAAACCCAGATCATCAGAGGATGGAGCGTTGCTCCTACACAATTGGGAATGGAGAGAAGAGTTCAGATTTTGGTCACAGGGTCAGGGAAGGAAAGATCACTTGTTTCCCTGCAGCAGTTCATGCATTTTTTATGGTAAATTGACAGGTGGAATGGCTAGGGCTTCTCACACCACAACAGGGAGGATCAGTATCACCCAACTAGGTGAACCACTTAGACCCACAAAGGTGAGTTGAAAGCTGCAGGACTTTATAGGAGGAGACAGTCATCCCTGGTCAGTCCCAAACTGGTGCTGGCTACAGGGAATATGGGTTGCCCCGAACATCTTCTTTCTGGAAAATGTGTTTAGGAAAACCCCACTAGAATTCTGGAAAATGCATGTCCAATGGATTTAAGAGCTATAGAGGGAGGACTGTGGTAGATGCTATTGCTTGTTGTCCAGACCCCCTTAAGGATCTACTTGCACATTTTCTGCATTGTGAAGAGTTTTGCCTGCTCAAATCTCACAGTCAAGGGCTCCCCAGGACCTGCTCTTGGCTCTGGGCACTAAGTCACCTGAGGTTGGACAATCTCGACCAGAGAACCCTCCTATCAATGATTCACCAATATGCCCCATTTGTCTCAACTTGAAACATCTTTAAATGTCTCTCTGCCTCAGGCTCCCCCAGGGAATTGGCTGAGGCCTCTGTTAAAACTATATCCTCTGTCATCATCATCTTTCTCTGTGGTGTCCCTTTCTGCATTCCCATCTAGATATGGCTTCTGGAAGGTGGCTCAATAAACTTTCTGCAAACAAACTTCAGTTTCAGAATCCATTTCTTTGTGGTCAATCCAATATGCACTTCCTTTGAACTTTTGTTTTTCTTCTTTTCCAAAGCTATTTATTAATTTTCTTTATCTTTCTACTCAGTTTTGGACATTAAATACCTGAAAATCATAGTCAACACCAGCTTTTTCCTTGGACTTAGCCATCTTCAATCAACCCGAGTCTTAGCCCATGTACTTAGAAAATCTCGCTCAGAACTCTCTGCACTCCACTTGAATTACTAGTACCCTACTTGGAGTATCATTATCCATTTTTACTGACCATGCATCTTTTCCTATCGTCCTTTTCAGTCCATTTTCACATTGTGATGAGAGTGATCATTCGCTCACACAATGGGTGAGTCCGCAGACACTTTTAGGTTTCCTAGAGACTCAGCATGTACTTAGCTGTGCCAACAGCATGGGCCTCCTCTAGGTTTTCCTTCCTTTCCCTTAACTTGAAATTTTTTTTGAGATTTGAACTTTTACACGATCTGCCCCCTCCATATGGAATTTCCCAACATATATAAACACTAAAAGTCTCAGTCTTCTCATCTGTAAAAAAGCGCACTGAGCAGGGCTATTTAAAAAGGAAGTAAAATAATATACCTGACATGTTAGTTTTGAAATATTTTCCTAGCATTTTAACTTTTGTCCTTTATTTTTTTCCTTGTGATTCCTAAATCTCAATTTTAACGGAAAACTGTAAGGGGTTTCTTTGTTTCTGTTAAGAACTGTATAATGCACCTTGCTTTGAAGCATTCTCACTGAATTATGGTCAGATTAATAATAGCCCCTAGAATTTTGTGTCTTTGTCAATTGTTGATGTTGGTTTGCTATTATTTTCAGAATGACTACTTTGTTCTACAATCTGTCTAAAGAGTAGATAAAATCCATTAATGGAATTTGCATACTTTCAGGGGCCCTGACATGAAGAAAAAGAAAGATTCCAACTAAATGAGCAAGTAAAAGAACATTAATTAGAATCTAATTAGAAATAGCAGAGTGCAGTGCTCAATAATTTAAAAAAAAATTAAATCTTTTGTAAATGTGTTAGGTTATAAAGCCAACTCCTACTTGAGGTAAGATTAATGTCACTTTCATATAGAAACTCAAAAAAAAATCTGTCTTGTCAAAAAAAACAACAAAGTTCTACTTTATAAGGCAGATCAATACCAATGTGGTATCAACTTGTTAAAAACAAGAAGGCAAACTATTCAAGAGACTATAAATACCTGTGAAATGTAAAAGTGCAGAGTGATTCTGGAGATCAAAAACAAATATTAAAGCCAGCAGCAATGATATCATTTAAATTAAGTCAAGCATTATTTGAAATTGAATGCAGATAGTATCACTTCTTAAAAGTCCAAAGAAATATTTGATTTTGAAAATTAGGAACCCTGAGTATGTGAAAATTAATATCTTAAAAATACATACTAACATATTTAAGAAACTGAATAAATATTAACATTCAATATTCAAGAGCATATCCGATTCTCCTTGGTAGAGCCCTTTTTTTTGTTGTAGTAACTTATTCTACACATTAAAATAACCTCATATGTATAGGTTCATCATTCCTCAGATAACAGCTCTTATAATTTTCAGTAAATGATCAGTATGAATTACTCCACCAAACAACATTCTGCTTTTAGCTAGAAAGATGTTTCAGAGATGAAGTGATAAAGGAATCTGAGCCAGCAGATCTGGGTACTATCATGTTCCCTCAGCTCAGGACTTACACTCAGGAAGATCTGAACCATATGCTTCCATTGTTTCCTTATTGGCTTTGTAATTCAGCTGGTTGTCATTCTTACAAACTGTTTTCCTCATTTGCTAAACAAAAATAATAAATGCTCATGGGATTGCTGTAAAGATAAGTAAAGTATAAAATAGATGCCAGTCCCATACCCTAGTTCTGTGACCCAAGGCCCACATGTTTTCTTCTTGGCTTTATTAAGATATAATTGACATATAACATCAAGTAAGTATAAGGTATACAAACTGGTTTGAGCTGTGTATATATTGTGAAATATTACAGGTTCATTAACACCTCTGTCACCCCACTTTTTTGTGTGATAACATTTAGCAACTTTAAAGTAATCAGCATTGGTAACTATTGTCATCTTATTCTACATTAGGTCCTAAGAACGTATCCATCTTGTAACTAAAATTATGTACCTTTTGACTGACATCTCCCCATTTTCCAAGGCCCTGGAATCACCATTCTACTCAGAGTTTAGCTCTTAGAGATCACATATTAGTGAGACCATGCAGTGTTTGTATTTCTGTGTCTGGCTTATTTCACTGAGCATCACACCTTCATCCTGCTGTTGTGTTAGGATTTCCTTCTTTTTACAGCTAAATAATACTCCATGGTGTAGATATAATTTTGTAAGGGAAAAAGCCCTGTCCGCTACTTCCCAGCAACCATGAAGGCAGCCATAAAATACACTCAAGCTAGCAGAGCCATAAAACATCCTGTGATGATCTAATGTCACTGGAATGGTGCAGGCAACTGAAGTCACCAACACGCAAAGACCCCCCCCCCCACTCTAATTTACATCTCTCTCTTCCCGCACTTGCTCTAACCTATATTAGTGCACCCTAACCTAAAGCCCGTGATCAGCCTTTGGGGAAGGATTCCTGCTGAACCTGCGTATAATACATATGCCTAAAATACTTGCAAAGAGTGTCTGCTTGGTTTGTCCCAGAGAGAGCCGTAACACTTTTACACACACATTTTTTGCACACGCACATTATTATATATTTTTAAATCCATTAAACCACTGATAGACACAGGTTGTTGCCATATCTTAGGCACTCAGAGTAATGCTGCAATGAGCATAGAAATACAAATACCTAAGATGGTGATTCATATCCTTTGGATTTATACCTAGAAGTGTGGTAGCTGGGTCATACTGTAGCTCCATTTTTCAGTTTCTGCGGAACCTCCATACTACTTTCTGTAATGACTACACTAATTTACATTCCCATCCACAATGCAGAGCATTCCCTTTTCTCCACATTTGCATAAAAACTTCTCTCTTGTCTTTTAATTAATAACATTCATAACAGACTTGAAGGATATCTCATTGTGGTTTGGTTTTCCCCCAGAGCCCACAATCTTAACCTTTGTCCTAGACGTTCTGATCCTATTGCACATTAAGTATTCCTGACTCCCACGAAGTGCTGGATAGAAGCAGATAATATTTAAAATAATTGTTTATTTCACATATTTGAATATATGTCAAAATGATAAGTGAGAGAATGCTACCATAATACATCATACTCTGAGACTAAAAATAGTTTCAGGTAATCCTGAGTAAGTAGAGAAGTAGGGAACAGAAAGAGTATGAGGATGATTAAGAAATCTAATTGCTGAGGCACTTATCAAGTCAATATGCTATAAACCTGTGCTATTGTTTAAAGAGGAGATAACCACATGATAAAATGCAGAAAATCTTAATATCTAAAGAGCTCATTGTAATGAAGATTTGACTGCAATGGGGCCTGAGGGAAATTCCTTAAAGGTGGAATGTTTTCTAAACTCTGCTCTAGTGTCTGCTTTAGAGTAGACAGCTCATTAAAATGAATGAGGGAAAGAATGCTAAGTACTTCGTATGTTTTCAATGAATAAGCTAATACATGTAAACCATTTACAAGAGCAGCCAGGAAAGAGTGAATATTCAATAATATCAGTTATGATTATTCATAGGCCAACTGGGTAGCATTCTGAGTGTGCAGAGATGAGAGAGCAGACTGAAAATAAAGATAGGGAGTCAGACCCTAGAGTCAACAATTGGATCACATCAGGTAGTTTGAATATGGTCAGACACCAGAGGAACCATTTCCATCAGGACAGGGTAGGAAACATTTGTCTCATGTGATGTTACTTAAGCAGCAGTATGGAGGATTGTCTGTCAAAGGAAGAGACAAAGCAGGGTAAATCATGCTAAGAATTTTGAATCTCATTTTTCCTCATCTGTAAAATAAAGATAATTACTGCTTAGTATAACTAACAAAGAAGAAAAAGACAGAACATGGTAGGTAAAAGAAGAGCAAGCATGTTGGCATGTGATGGCAGCAAGGCATGTGAGGTTGAAGTAGTCATCATGAGCCTCTTGCTCTGATCTGCAGGAAAATGTTCACTAGTAAATCAGCCCCTTCCCATCGCCTACTGGTCACCCTGGTGAAGCATGATGGAGAAGAATAGGTATATAGCGGTGACTAAATTGGCATATTCCACATACAACAGGAGTGAAAAGAAGAAAAAAGAAGTCTATTCCATCTGATCATTGGCTTTGATTGAATGATCAGAACTTTGCATAACATTTGTGTAAACAAATGATTTAATGATTTACAAAAACCACTAGAGAAGGGAAATTTGCCCTAGAAAAGGCTCTAAAAAATCTCCTTGCCATTGGCTTGGGTGGCTACCATTTCTTAGTAACAAGTTCTTAGCTCTGATGCTTTTCATGTTTCGAAGAAGTGAAGTGAATGTTCTTGTAGTTACAGATTGAAGTAACCCAGTGTCAGTCATTTTAATCTCCATTTTTATTTCATTAAACAAATGGAAAAACCATCCCCTTGCCAAATATATTATCCCTTGCCAATTAAGTCATTAACAGAAGCTCCATAGCTGAATTTTCCATTAACAGAACAATTTTCTGACAATTCACTTATGAATTGCGTGTCTATTGCCTTTCAAGTAAATTTAAACTGCACAAGGCTGAGCAGTTTTAAAAGCAAAACTGCAAAGCAAAAATATTGGGTAGAGTTCTGTGCTGTTCAAGATAATAGCCAGTAGCTAGACATGGCTTCCGGGCATCTGAAATACTACAGCTAATTCAAGCTGAGATGTGGCATAAACATAAATACAAACTGAATTATGAAACTCAGTACAAAAATAGGATGTGAAATAGGTTATACCAATTAATAGTGACTATGTGTTCAACGATAATATTTTAGATATATTGAGTTAAATTACATTATTGAAATTAATTTTACTTGTTTAATATTTTACCTTTAAAAGTAGTCACCTGTCTTGATGTGGACACTAGGAAGTGTAAAATGACTCAAGTATGATGCATTTCTGATGTGCTTATTTCCCTAGGTTAGTGCTAGTGCTGTTCTTTACATTACATTAGAAATCAGATTAAGTCAGTATATATATATATATATATAGATGTCAGGCTAGTTAGTTTGAGGCAAGAACGAAACACAAAAAATGATGTAGACAGAGCAAATGACACTGGCAGGAGGGGTGGGCAGTTGACACAGAGGCATAAAAACTCTGAGTTTAAGCATGTCAGCCTGAAAGTTTCTTGGGCTGGACAGCCTTTACTGAGCACCATTCCTAGGGCAGAGAGTGCTGGTGTGGTGTTCCATGCTGTAGCCTAGGGCGATGGAGCAAGAGGCCTGACCAAGGAACAAAGAAACAAAGGATAACTATGTAAATGAGCAGATCAGCAATCACCAATCCAAAAAAAACAAAAAAAACAAAAAACCTCAAACATAAAACAAAATCACAAAATGACATTTCTGCAGTGGTCCAAGGGTCATACATAAACCCAAAAAGGAAACATGTCCAATTTGGCTCTATTGATTGGTAATTAGATGTCTTTGGGGCAGAGATGCGAGGAATTCCTGGAAAGACTCCCCATAGTACGTGCTGATCTGGCAAAACAGGGATGATGTTCACTGGAACTCAACTGGCTTCTCGTTGCCTTGAGAAATATACTATAGCTCTGGCTTGCCTAAAGATGTATGATAATTGAAAATAATTGCAAATTAATGTATGTCATTTGTGGTCACCTTATGAATACCAAAGTGAATTCCCATTAACCACTCAGAAAAATGTCTTAGAGTTTCTAATCTTTCTCAGATGTTAAGTTTCCACATTGTGGACTATCCACAATAGGGTGTCTTTTCCTTTATTTCAATTTATTCTAATAAACAAAACAGGACAAAACCTCTTTTTATATCTGAACAAGACAAGTAGGTTCTTATATTTTCTCGTATGTCTGGCTTGGCCATTTATCATTCACAACAACTTGAGCCTATGTCTTTTTCCCAATTTTTTTTTAATTCTTAGATTTTTTTCACTGTAAGAAAAAGATCCAGGATCTGACACAAAAATCATTAATTATGCCTTCAAAGAAGGAAATGAGAAGGGAGGAGGGAGATTGAAGCATTTATAAGTGAAAGATATAAAGATGGTGCTAAGTGACACATCATAATACTTATTTTAAGAAACCCTGCAGAGAAGAGTCTGTGGGCCCCCAGTACTCTGAGTGTGGTGCTGGATGGACAAGGCAGGAGAGTAAAACTACTCATTCTTACCACCCAAATAAGAAAAGAGGATTTGGGATAGGTTTCCCTTCAGGGAAGGCCATGCTTTCTAGCTACAAAGTAAGTGACATTTGGACTGATAAAAAGCTAAGGGAGAAGCTTACAGGAACAGCCATCCAGCATAAATTAAAAGCAATGCTCAGGGCAGCATGACACAGCATACTGTCATTCATGCGCATTCTTACTTGCCTTGGGAACAAACAAAAATATGGAAAATACTGAGACTTTTCAAGAATGTAATATGGACTGTGGTTGAGGTTATGGATCCATGGAGACTGTGAAAGACATGGGATGCACTGTGCACCACCCAGCCAGCCCTCACAGAGGCCCCTTGAGCACCAGTGGGCAGACCAGGCTTAGCTCTCTGCCATGTTCCTTGATGAGGCCTCCACTGGCCATGTGGGAGATGCAGTGTTTTATGTCAGGAGTATTTTTAAAAGACAAAGGGAACACAATTAGTCATCTTGCCTTGAGGTACAGGTTTCTCCTCCAAATCCAGTCAAATGGTTGCTTGTTGGGTTGTCAATTCACGTAGGTGGGCTGCGGCTCTTGTGGGTCCACACCCGAGTGGGACCCATCACGTCCCTCCTGCCCCCTCCTAGAGTCAGTCAGGTGATACAAAGCAGGCTAAGTGCCAAAGATCCTTCTCTGGAATTTCCCCACTTGATGAGGTGGGGACAGTTATGTCCTAAATGAATAGTACAGAATGACCTACAATTTTAGTTCCAGGTTCTTGTGGAAAAGCAGTCTGAAAGAGGAAAGTAAAATTCAGAGGAGAGGTGTAGAGAGGAGAAAAAGGAGGAAGATCAGGCAATTCACTCTTACAGCAACAGAGTACAGCAGTCCCCAAAGTGAGTCCCCAATCCCACAGGTGACCATTCCCTTTGCTTACCTGCTCTCATTGTAACTAGACTTCTGCTGCTTATATCTGGAATACTCCTTAACAAAACAAAGTATGCTGAAGTAGTAACACTAAAGAAATTACAGGAGAGGAAGCATGTGGTTGAGGAAATCAGACAAGACTTCATGGAGCAGGTAACATTTAAGGCAAAGCAGAACTCTGGCAGAGGAGAGGAGAGGAGGGGAGAGAAAGGGAGGGGAGGCGAGGGGAGGGGAGGAGAGGAGAAAGGTTCCTAGCTCAACAAAGAGATGGACAAAGGTGGGGTAACCAGCAAGGATAGAACCTCATTCAGGGCAGAAAATACCCTCATCAGATAGGGACAAAATAGACTGAAACACGCTCCCATTGATTTTCCATGGACAATATGGTCTCGTTCTTCTGATCTCAGCACAAAAGCAATTTTCTCAAAGGCACCATCCCTGACCACACTATCTAATGTTCCCATCACTCACTGTCACATATTTGTTTTGTTGAATGTGTATCACTTATGCCAAGTGCAATGATCCCAGTTGTTGGTTCTCTGCTCTGTTGTCTGTCTCCCCCATTAGACTGTGAGGGCTGTAGGAATAGGAGCCACGTTCATTTTGCACAGTCTGACTGGCAGTGTTTACAGGGAGCAGGCACAAAGCAGACTCTCAGCAAATACCTACAGGGAGAGAGAGTGGGTGTGTAAGAACAGAAGAAAAGCTGGCGATGGAAGCTGCAGAAACCATTCTTTTTGTGGATGAGTATAAGGAACTTGGGAAGTGGGGTGTAAGTTGTCAGAGCTGTGTTTGGGGGCTGACTCATTTGGTGTGTAGGAGGCAGAGTGGGTGAGGACTGAGGAAGCTGCAGGAGGCTGTTGCAAAGAGGCAAAAGGTAATGTTTGTTGAGTGAATTATCAGAGGGATTCTAAGTTTTTATAAGCCCAACAAAGAGAAGAATGAAAAATGTATCATGCCTATTATTCCCCTTTCCTCCACTGTTTAGACCCAACTCTCGTCTTCCTTCAAATAATGTTTCCAACCAGCAGCTTTCATATGAATCCAGTGTCTATCCGCCCCCACCCCCGCAAAGGTAATGCCTTTAAAAAGAGACTGCATGATCAGATAATAAAAGCCAGGAGAAAAACAGATAGCGAATGGTATCACTCATACGTGGTATATATAGATATCCACCAAACAAATAAACTAAACCAAACAAAAATAGAATTAACGAATAAAACATACTGAACAACAGATTTTAGTAAAAAGTAGATGAGTGTTTGCAAGAAGACAAGGGGACGGGTTGGCAGGCAAACTGGATAAAGGGGATTAATGGTCTAGGGAAGGAAAATGGAAATATTGGAGAACTTTATACAAATGTGGATTTACTGTAATGCATACCTAAACCTATATAATCTTATAATGCAACATAATTACAATAAAATGCATTTAAAACATAAAATCAAGACCTACACTCATGGGTTGCCTAGGCCAGAAGAGACCAATGTTACTCACACAAAATTTTGCCCTCTTGGATTATGTTTCATGTAGCTGTTTTGTTCTGCAAGTTTTTACACTTGTTATAGTCATTTCATATTATATATGCTGCATTTTCCTTTCAGCTCTCATTTGAGGAATTTGCCACAGTTGGAGGTACTGTGAATTCACTCATTCCCATTGCTCTTGAGCTTCCCATCGTGAGAGGAGGTGCGCACGGACTATACATTCAAGTATCTCCCAACCTACTGAACATTTCACTTTGTTCTATGACTTTTTTATTGGTCCTTCCCACAATGATACATTAAATACACCTGTAGATATTTCTGTGTACTCCATGGTTATCTCCAGAAACTGGCAAAATGGGATTACGAGGTTCAAATTTTGTAGACAGACTAGTTGACTAGCTATTGTCTGATGGCTGTCAAAGACTGTCGGGTTACTGACACTCTCAGCAGAACTCCTGTTTTTCCCATAGCCGTGTCATTTCCTTAGAGTCAGAAGATATTTAAAATTTTATGGTTGTATGTATTTACTTCCTTTGGGGTTTGTTGTTGTTTGTTTTTCATTTCTTTTAGTCTTTCTGTATTTAAAAACATGTTTTGAAAATTCTTGGCTTTTTTATGTTGCCTCTACTGTGATTGCTAGTAATATTTGCCTGTTTTCCCATTAGTGTGTGTGTGTCCTTCTATATTTATTTGTAGTTCTTTCTAAACATAGCAAATGATTCCTTCCCAATTTTGGTATAAAGAAATTCTCTTCCTATTTTCTTTTAGGCTTTCATTACACTAGTATTTAATTTGGCATTAACCTGCTGCTCAGTCTCTGTACTTCGAAGTTCATTCGAACCCCAGATTATATGTAATTTCTGACTCTGTGCCAATTATCCTAGAGGCTACCTACCCTAGACTCCTAAAATACCTGCCAATTCACTAATGGCTTAACTTTTACCTAAGACAAAAGAGTTGTAAACTCAGACACCTGTAGCAACCATGAATAATCTAAATGAATAAAGTGGGCCTGAATGACGACAGTTGGGAGCTTCGGAGACTGGTAAAACAGCACCAAAACTGAGTTAAAGAAAAAAAAAAAAAAAAGAGTCAGTTATTGCTACCAGGGAATGTGATCCCAGCTTTGCCTCATCTTCTGTATAATGGCAGCGAGTACTAGCATTTTAAAAATGTAATATATGGGTCAAAATAGAATGTACTCCTCTAGCAAAATTTAGCTTTTTGGCCTTTAACTCTAATTTACATTCATATGTAAATGTTATTTGTGTCCTCAATTAAATGATTATCCCTTGTGTACAGAAACACTTCCTCACAGAAAAACAACGAAAATTCACAATGAGTGTGAATGACAGAGGAATTCCTAATCTCTTTGAGTACAGTCCTCTCCCCAGCAAAGCACTGAGGTGAGTTTCATAGCGGATTCCAGCGTGAGTCAAAATGACCGTCAGTCAGTCCACTTACACAGCAGTCATGCCCACAGAAATGACAAATAGATGCGCACATGCTCCGAATGCCAGCAATTTCCTTCACCCAGGTACCCAAGGTGAAATCAACTCACAAACTGTCAAGATACTTCTTGTGTCTTCACGCTGAAAGAACAGTCTCATAGTCCTCGGGAAACAAAGATGGAGTTAGATGCATTTTAGAGAAGTAATCTTGCTTTTAAGAAAATTCAGGCATCATCACTTCAGTTTCATTTCTGGGGCTGGATTGTTTGTGCTCAGAGTCAAACCTTTCTTTCCTCACCTGGTCCAGTTGAAGTCCATCTTGTAAGAGATATCAGTCATAGGACTGAATTCAGAACACTGGATCCCAAGCTCCCTTTGCTTCTGAGGAAACTTGGCCTCTGGGACGTGAGGTTGGTCCCTGGGTCTGTGCACACAGACCCTGGGGCTGCTGCTGGTCCACGTGGCGCCTCCTAGGTCATGAATGAGACTCCATCTTAGACAGTCTACTTACTAGCTGGGTGTAATGATTTGAATGGTGCACCCCAAAACTTACATCTGTGTTTTAAACTCCAAAACCTGTAAATGTTAACTAATTGGGGGAAAAAGGTGTTTCTTGTTATTAATTCAAGGATCTTGACAGAAATCAATAAACCAGGATTATGAAAGCTGGCCCAAGATCCAAGGAAGAAGACTCTTCTAAGGGCTACAGAGAGAACAGGATTAGACAAGGACATCTAGAGGGGAAGAGGAGGTAAAGACGCGGGAGTGATGGGAGTGATATGGTCACAAGCCAAGGAAGGTTGACAGTCATATCTTCCAGCGACTCGAAGAAACGTGAAAGGATTCGTCTACAGACTGTCCAGAGGCAAAGAGGCCTCGCCAACCTCCATTTCACACTCTGGTTTCCAGAACTGTGGAGCAATGGATTTCTACCAAGACACATAATTTGTCATGGAAACCAAAGGAAACTGAGAAACCAGGCAATCTCAGAGATATATTGAATATCTCTAAGCCAGAGAAATGACAACCTTTAAAAAGATGTACTAGTATTTAACTGGGATTTTGTGAAGCTCAAATGAAATCTTAGTTATAAAGATCTGTGACAATGGTAGATGTGGTTAATGAGTTTAAGTATGAACTCACTTTGTAAATGTAAACGGCCCACACAGATGTTAATTTAATAAAGTAGCAACTATTAATTGACATGTGATCTGCTATGTACTGACAGCTCCTTGTCAGCACCCCAATCAATATGACTTTTTAATTCCTTTTCCAAGACTGCAAGTTCACAGGAGGGGAAATTCTCAATAAAATCTCTGCCCAACTGAAAATCTTAGGTTCACACTTTCGAGATGTCAGTTCCCAGCTAATATGTACAGTACCTTCTCTAATACACACCTGCATGACAGGTAGAACATTTGACCTTGAACCAACGTAAAATCACAGCCACAAAGAGCTAGCTGATGAAGGTGATCCAGCACCCTGAACACAACAATTATGTAAAAATGTCCAAAGATAGATGTATTTTAGAGTTTATTTCTATTATTTTCTATTTGGGGCATCTAAGTGTATCTCTGCAGTCTCTCAAAATCTGTGTCAGTGTCATCTTTGTATGTCTGTGTTATAGAAGTTTTGACTATAAATGTATAGGGAGGGGAGAGAGAGAGAGAGAGAGAGAGAGAGAGACTGTTGTCTATGAAACTCTGGTAAGTGTCTCTGTATGTATATATGATTCTCTAAGCATATTTGCATGTGCCCATAAGCCTACTCTCTGTTGCAGATGCCCATGAGTGTTATCTCAATGTTATTATGTCTCTAGACTATACCTGACTGCCTGGCTTTTATTTGACCATGAACAATATCAGAAAGCTTCAAATTGGCCCAGTACTGTTTCTAAATTAAACTACACTATATTCTATCCTTGGAAAACAAAGAAGTGTCTCTTGATCTTCGTTACAAATGAAAAAATAATCCATGGGAGTTTATAAACTATTACATTCCAGATATCACATTTAAATATTTTGTAAATCTATAAAATGTTAGGAAG
The DNA here is from genome assembly GCA_004363575.1 of Solenodon paradoxus. Classification (NCBI taxonomy): domain Eukaryota; kingdom Metazoa; phylum Chordata; class Mammalia; order Eulipotyphla; family Solenodontidae; genus Solenodon; species Solenodon paradoxus. The sequence goes on along the minus strand of RJWH01000356.1, from coordinate 654,768 downwards.
TAGGCCTCCGATATCAGCATTGCTTAAAAAGTTCCCCCAGGTGATTTTAATATGCATATGAGAATGAGAATCAATGTTCCACCTAAGTCAGGCCTCTGTTGTTTTCCTGGAAATATGCAATTCCTTGCTTCACTTGCATGCAACTTTATCACAATGCAATAGGGAGGATAATTTAATGTATCTGTTGTATCAAAGGGCTGATTCTCCTCTTTCCTACTCAAGAGGAAGATGATCTGTAAACAGAGCCTACAAACCCACAACCTCCAGATTAACCCATGAACAAAAGAGACTGAGGTCATCTGCCAGCCCACTGGCCTTCATGTCCACAGATCCTTTTCATTTACAGGATGTCTAATTCATAAACTGTAATCTACTTTAATGTCCATATAAACTTCCCATCGCGGCACATGTTTGACAAATAGAAATAGGGCAGAGGGGGATAATAAAACAAGCATAGTACTTTATGAAATGTAAATGTGTTTTGGATAAAGGGATAAAAAGAGGAGGACAAGACACAAGACAAATTTGCTAACTCTGAAGAAAGAGTTAGAATCCAAAAGAAGAAAGACATTGCAAATAAATTCTGGGATTGATACTAGGGTAGATGTATGGTAAGAACTACAGCTTCTTTTGAAATTCACTCAATGCAGTGAGTTTGTAGGCTTGTAGATGAGAACACAGAACGCAGTTTATGTATATGTCTCTGTGGCTGCAATTTTAAGTCAGTTCAATATTAAATACTCTACCTTTCATACAGGTGTGTATTAGAAAAGGTATTTTTTGTTTTAGATGGAAACTGTAACCTCAAAAGTGGGAACTACACAGAAATTCAATGTTAAAGAGATTTTATTGAGCATTTTTCCCCTCCGGTGAACTCCAAGTCAACGTATTTGTCAATCTAATACTGTGTCTTTAGTTTCATAAATCAGAGGTAGAAGCAACAAACTGACACCATCTTACCAGCTTCCCAAGTTACATATAAACAAATTATCGTTATGCATCATATTGCATTGTGCCTGAACATTCTCATTCTTGTTGATGAGGTTCTAACCTGGTACAGGCTTCATGGCAAACTGTTTGGAGATTCCTGAAAAAATAATGGAAACGGTTTGTATCAAGATATCCCTCTTCTGGGTATTTATCCAAAGGATATAACAGTAATTCAAAGATACATGCACCTCTATGATTAGCACAGCATTTTTCATTATAGCCAAGAGTGAGAAACAACCTAAATGCCCATAAAAAGATGATTGGATAAAGATGTGGTGTATATATATATGTAACATACTATTAGTTATAAAATAGATGAAATCCTGCCATTTACAACACAAATCGATCTAAAGGATATTATGCTAAGTGAAATATGCCACTAAAAGAAAAATGAAATGCCATATGATTTCATTCATTAGTGGGAGGAAAAGAAACAAAACAAATAGAATAACAATATGAAATAAAAACAGACTCTTAGACAACATGAACAAAACAATAATTACCAGAAGGAAATGGGCCAGTGAGTAGAAAAATCAAACACAGATTTTGATTTACAACGCTACACACATGAAATGTATATAACGTTAGAAGCCAATGTTACTTCCACAAAAATGTAATAAATAAAAAATAAATATGATTAGTATGTTCAAGACTTTAATGACTAAAGTAGACAACATGAAGATCAGACAAGTAATATGAGCAGATGCATGGTCCATACAAGAAAAATATTCCAAGGAAACAACTGAAATAAAAACCAAAGACAAATAGATTAAGTATATCCTGCATGGACTCTTCAATAACTTTGATAGAAATAAGGAAACTGATAAACCTAAAGACAAATCAATAGAAATTTTCCAATAAAAAGGCAAAACTGAAAAGAACAGGATATCCCAAAACTAAAGAATTTTACAAAATAGTGTGATATACATAAAAATTTGAAGAAACAAAAGACATACGGAGGAAATAATGGCTGAATGTTTTTCTAAATATTTAAATCAGTAATGGTACAATGTATTGGGTGTTTAAAGAATATGTAAAAGTGAAATGAATAACAATAAGTAAGGACAGAGGACTTAAGAATATCCTGTTATTTGCTATATGTACTACATGTGAAACAATATATTATTTAAAGGTGGCCTTAGATTAAGTGTATATTCTAAACACTAGAATAAGTTCTAAAAAATGAGAATAAAAGTCAATATTGAAGATAAAATTGAATTATACTTCTTTAACAACTACAGATGCATAAAATGCCTAAAAATAAAAATACCAGTTGCTTTTTAGGGTACAAAACAACAGGAATTCTCTTCATCACAAGTGAGAATGCAAAAGAATATAGCCACGTTGAAAGACAGATGGCAGTTTCTTATAAACTAAAGATAGTCTTTTCATATAATCCAGCAATTCTTCTTCTAATTGTTTAATTAACATTATAATTTATGATCTTAAAATATGCACACAAATGCTTAGTGCATATTTTTCATAATTACCAAAAATTGCATCAACCTTTATCTTAAATAGATGATTAAATAGTGGTACTTTTATACAGTGGCATAATATTCTATGATTAAAAGCAAAGTAAATTTCATACAAATAAAGTGAATTTAACACAATAGGGCAGAAGAGGCAAATCTCCCACACAGTAGAATTCATTTTACACACACACACACACACACACACACACACACACAGATGCATAGAGAGAGAGAGAGAGAATGAGAGAGGGAGGGAGGGAGGGAGAGAGTGTCATACGATCAAGGTTAACATTCATAAAACTGAGTCAGGTTAATAGTATGTATGCTTTAAATATGATAAAAATGAGTCTATCTCTGAGACCTCCCTCCATAAAACCCATAACTCCCATTTAAACATTAGAAAAACAGCATACAAAGACAAATTAAGAAACATTCTATAAGATACATATATATATACATATATATATGAGTAATCAAAATTAAGAAAAGTTTAAGAAACTCTCAGAGGACGAGAAGCATACAGTCACATGATAACAAAACATAACATGATATCTTGGGTGGAATTCTAAAATAAAAGGGTAAAACTAAGGAGCTATAATTTAGGATTGATTCAACTTTATTTTTTAAATTTAAAGCAAAAGAGGAAAAAGTAAATAGGAAACAATAACTTGGTCGCTTTTAATCCTCTTAGATCAGAAACTGATTTATACATAAATGGTCTAGACACAAAAATCATAAGGTAGATTTAGATTGGATTTAATTTTAAAAAATTTCTTAATTATAAAGGCTAAGTTCAAGTAAAAGGGGTGGAGAAAGATACACCATGCCCAAATTAGTGAAAAGAAAGGTGGAGTACCTCATGATTCCAGACACTAGCTATTCTTGTGGAGGAAATATGACACAGAGATTGGAACCAGGAACTCAGAGGAGAGTCAGGACCTGAGGAACATAATACCTTACTGTAAAAGCTAGCCTTAGCTAAGGAACCGCCTACAGGTCTTCTGCCGGATTTCAGAATTGCTGTTACTAGTGCTTCCATTTTTTTCCCTTTTTGGCATGGACAGGTAGTTAGCGGTTATCTCATTTGTCTCACTTGTGTGTATCCTGTGTTTGGGGCACAGAGAACTTGTGTCTCTTTCATGGGTCTCCATAGTTGCAGGAATTATATTTGTAAGTCCTTGTTTGCACCCGGATCAGAACTAGATTGCATTGTTTTTTTAGGAGGAAGAAAAGCAGAAAGGAAGGAAAGGATGGAAAGAAAGAGAGGAGGAAGTATTTTCTTGTGTTTATTTTGCATCCTTTGCCTCTGCCCTGGGTCACAAACCTGGGGTCTTAGGCTGCATGATCCACACACACCAGCTATCTCAGCCACCTGAACCACAAGAGTGCATCCATTGAATATTGGGTTTTTAGTTGATGTCATCTCATATGAGATATTTGGAGACTTTGAGAAACAGTGCATATATTTTTTTCATTCCTGATGGGAGATTGAAAGCTACAGGGACCAGAGGGCTAAGTCTGGTAACTAGCCTATCGGATCAACACCAATTATTCTCATCTCCTAGAACTTATGTCCCTCACATTGAACCAGGACTGACTGGTATGGCCATCAGGATATTTTGGATGTGAAGGTATGAGACTTTTAAACTTAGGCATCAAAGGGACTGTATTTTATTCCTTGGTCTTTTGGATGGCATGTTATAAGGGACTCTAACTGGTATGGACATCTAAGCTTTCTGAGAAGTCCCTGTGGAAAGACACAAAATCTCCATCAATCTAAGAGAGTTCTATGAACATCTGTCTGAAGCTACAGAAGACGGCTTGAACCTGAAACAGTTAACAGGGTTCTTCCTGACCCACAAAAATTATCAAAAAATAAAATATCATTCTTCAAATTTACCAAATTTTGGAGTTATTTCTGAGGCAAAAACGGGTAACTGGTAGGTCAGAATAAAAATACTAGAATTCAAGAATCTTTACTATGTACTAGGCGCAGAATTTAAACAATATTAGGTAGTGAGCTTCTAGAACTGAGATTACTAAGATCCAAGAGGTTAAATAAGTACCTAGGTTCACAAAACTAACAAGAAATCAGGATTTCAACTCAGGTCGTACAACTGCAGAACCAACATGATTATCCAGTAGACTGTTTAGTTGCTCAACCACAAATAAGTCAGGTATTATCACTGATAACAAGAAATTGATAAATGTGGAAATGCACAGAGGATCTGATCACAAATATTATAGACAGCCTCTTTTGCATTCCATTGGCTAAACTGCTTAGGGATCATTACAAAATATATTCTGACCCCACAAATGTAAACAGTCACTTGACAGGGAACATGTAGAATTGCATAGGAATTTTTAAGTCAAGAAAGATAGTTTTCTCACAAAAGTTTTAGATCTAGAGAATATAAGGTTAGATTTTGTATCTCATAGTTGAAAATCTGATGCCTAGATATATGGAATATGTACCCAGACACTCAAATCCAGAATGCAGTCTACACACTTGTCATCTGCTGCTTATTCTACTATGTAGTACTGTTTTATGTCCTTTTTGAATGCTGTAAGTGCAGCTGTTTAGAGTTAAAAAGGAGGATTTATTGATCACCCGATTCTTTGGCCATACAACTTCAAGTAATTATGATTAACAAATTTTTCAATAAAATAGATACAATTTTTTTGAGAAGTTAAAAGGATGCTTTCCTTCTCTCAAACACACCATTTTTAATATCTGGGAAATACTTACACACCTGCATACAATTTAGCATGAATGCTCTGTGATGACCTTTGTCATACTTGGCAGTTTGGGCTCTTACTCAGGGTAAGGGAGCCCTGTGGGAAAATCGAGATATGCCATGTACTCCTGCTCCATAATTCATGACTTTAAGAACTTGTGTAGGAAAAACAAATTAAAGTGTTTTCATATTTAGTGGTGTCACAAAAAGAGCTTAGAAGAAGGAAACTCCCACATTCCACACAATGTATATACCTGTAATGGTGCCATCTTGCTGCATCTGAGTAAGCAAAGTATGAAATCGGTCCAGAGTGTCAGGGAGGTTAAGAAATCTTTTATTGGACAAATGTTTTTAGTCATCTGTTCGATACATTTCTCCTGTAGTTATGTCCACTTACTGCTACCTTCAAAGAATCAACTTACTGATATAAATTCATTTTTGTGAAGCAACAATTCAAGATCTCTAGATGTTGGAGATGAAGGAAAGTAAACACATAGGTACAGCTTAAAAAAGCTGACGATAAAGTGACCATTAGAGAAATGTTTTCAAAATTATATCCTCTGGGAAGCAGTAAAATAAAGAGAGAAAATCAGAACATGGGGCCAATGGGTAAAAGAAGGAAGGAATTGCCTTAAAGATTCTTCAAAGGCTGAATTTGGCAAACTTACAGACAGCATGGTTCTATGCAGCCTTTTCCCTCCAGTGAGAATTGTTGGATTCTCAGGATTGAAAATTACTCAAAAATTACTTATCCAACTTTCCTCGAGTCTCCTTCCTCCACATCCCTGGCAAACTATTGTCAAACTTGAGTATAAAGGGCAAGATGTTGAAAACGTCACCTTGCTCAACACTTCATCCCTTTCTTCATGTCTGTATTGGAAATTTTTGCTTCATAAACAGAAAAGCACAACTCTGAACTAGTAAATATATGGCGATGTCATTCTTCCTCATATTTAGAGACCTATAAACTGAGAGAACGTATCTCCATATGCCAGATTAGGAAATTCATATCACAGTTTGTGTTAGTCTGGGCTATTAGAACAAATGGTCAGACTGACCCTCCTAAAGCATCATCGTGCACTTTACTGGGCCCTTACTCTCAGGGTCTGTGGGAGATGGGAATCCTAATGACCTCTGAGTTGCTTTAAGGGTCTTTGTTCCATTTTCTTGGACAGTAGATCCTGGTTTCTATTCAGATGACTTGCCTCCTCAAATTTGGCCACAACTTTGATGGTCTCTCCTAAGCAGGCTCATTCTTTCCAATGAGGGCAAGCTAAAATTTTTCTATTTTTTAAAATTTAGATTCCCTTTTGATGAATAATTCCATCCTTCAGTGTCTTGTGTCATCTTGCATTTACTATAAGCAGTTAAAAAGAATCACTTTGCTTAGAAATTTCCCCAGCCAAATATCCAGTGCCATTCCTCACAATGTCTACCTTCCACAAAATACAACAGGACACATTAAGAAAAGCTCTTCACTTTTTAACCAAGATCACTTCTCCAGTTTATTATGGATAGGTATCTCATTTCCATCTGAGTTCTCATCAGAATGGCCTTTTCTGTCCATATTTCTACCAACAATTAGTTCTCAACGTCTTCGGTATTCTCCAAGAAGATTGAGTTTTTCTAGCACACAAGTCAAAGCACACCCAGCTTCTACCTATTATCCAGTTGTAGAGTCATTTCTACATGTTAAGTATTTGCTACAGCACCATCCATGCTGTAGCATGGTATTAATTTTCTGTCTCAATCTCAATGCTTTTGATATGCTATATCAGAATACTATAGATTGGGTGGCTTAAACATAACAGAAATGAATTTCTCAGTTATGGGGTTTAGAAAACATAAAATCAAGATACCAGCACATTCCGTGTCTGGTAGAGTCCACTTTCTGGTACAAAGACTGGCTTTCTAGCTGTAGCACCTCATATGCTGGAAGACATGAGACTCTTGGGTCTCTTTGATATTGGTACTCATCTTACTTGATGAGGGCTCCCACCTCATTGACTTAATGACCTCCCAAATCCTCCTCTTTTAATACTATTACCTCAAAGCTAGTTTGAACATGTGAATCTGGGGGAATGAACATTTAGATCATAGCAGGCAAGGTTTCAACCAACATTAAAAATATTTTTTTACTAATGTGGAAACATTTGTGAAATATGCATTTTTCTTCTGAGAAAAGTAGAGAAAGATTCCATTTAATACTTGCTAAGAAGGTTCTTCTACTAATCTAAAGAATACCAACTCACTGCTAACAATGCAGCTTATCAGTGTTGATGTTTGCCTTATACATCTCTTTCCACAGACTAATAAGGTATAAATCAGGCAGCAACAAGTAAGCAGTCTTACATATATCCATATAAGGGAAGCTGTGACCAAAATACATGAGTTTAACTGAGCAGAAGCAAACCTGAAAATCAAGCTGCTAGCATCTTGAATTGTTATATGCAAAATGGTAAATAACATCTGGTGAGATTGGGAGGGGTTACAAAAAGTGAAGTTTGCAGTTCAAGCCCTGTCTTTCACTTGTAGCTTTCATTGAAACACCTCTCAATTCAGGGCCATTGCACAAATCCTTGTTCAATAAACAATTTTCAAGAGGTAAAGAAAAAGACAGTGTTCTAGAATCCTAAAATTGTATCTTCTCAAGTTTTTCATTCTGACCTATACTTTCCCACTTTTTCTTACCTAACTTCCACCAACCACTGTCCAAGAATATGCAACCACTATCCAGACAAGAGCCTAGAAACCCCAAATGGGCATCATGCCATGTTAGGAATCCAAACTATGGATCCTGACTCCATGGTCTGACATGGCAATGGATAGAAAATGTGTTCTTTTTTAATGTATCTCAATGCCACTTTCAAAAGACTATGTACCTCACTACTTACTTTTTACTTGTTAAAAATATACATAAAAATTCACTATTCAGTCATTTTAAAGTGTACACATCATATTGTTGTGCAATTATCACCATCATACATCTCCAGGATACTCTTCATCTTATAAAAATGAAACTATATCCACTTATCAACATCTTTCCATTCCCCAACCCAAGCTTTGGTTCTGCATGTGAAGACCTTGAAAGCCACCACTCCATCCTAACAAGCAAAAATCTGAACAGACTAGAAACTCAACAATCCATCTGGGATCTCTAACCAAAGGGAAGACACAGAGAAAACCATTGCCCCCAAGATTGGAGAAACAAGCAGACAAATGAAGTAAGTCCCAGTTTACCAGGACAGAGACTCCAGAGCTGAAAGTGTGGTGGGAAACATCACAGGTAGGAACATACGAACTGTAATTTACTAATTACTGGAGACTGTGCAATTCTTAAAGTTAAAAACCTGGATAGATCTAGTCATAGGAAGAGTCCCACCACTGTGTGAGATTTACCTCCAGTAACTCAACCAGGTTAAATTTCCAACAAGGTTTGTCCTCACAGGAATTGAGTTACCCTGACTCCCACCTGCTGGGGCATTATCAGCATTTAACTGAACTAAAGGAAGAGGTATAGCTAACTCCACTTCCTTTTGCCTTCCAGTCCCACATAAATGGGTGGGGTGGGGTGGGGCGGGGAACAAGACAAAACAATGGAGCACTAATTGTAAATTTCATAGTCCAGAGGCGTGCCCTCACTGAGGACTGAATGTGGGAATCATCAGATTATGAAATGCTTCCCTTTCATCCCCACACCACCTCTTCACTAAAGGCCTGTTTACAGCAGTTATTTTACCTGGTTCATCATGTGCAGCAATCAAGAAAAAATTACCAATGATGTCAAAAGACAAAAACAAATAAAAAGAAAACAATACCTCACAATTTGAAGAGACTAAACAAACATCAGAACCAGAATGACAGGAAGGTTAGAATTATCAGTTCTGGAATTTAAAACAATGAGAATTAATATTCTATGGGCTCTACCAATATAAAACAGACAGCATGCAAGAACAGATGGGCAATGTATCTAAAGAGATGTAAATCCTAAAAAAGAAATGCTAGAGATTAAAACACTGTAAAAGAAACAGATTTGCTGAGTAGGCTGCACATGACTGAGGAAGCAATCTTTGTGCTAGAGGGTATATCCATGGAATCCTTGAAAACCAAAAAACAAAGGGAACAAAGACTGAAAACAGAAGAACATTTATCGAAGGACCATGGGGCAGCGACACAAAGAGTAACACGTAGGCACGATAATATTAGGGTGAGAAGGAGAAAGTAACAGAAGAAACCTTTGAAATAATGTCTGAGGATTTCCCTAAGACACAAAACCACAGACAAAAGAAACTGAGAGAACACAGACATACTGAAATCACCAAATCCTGGGTTTGCTGTGGAGTAACAGTAACTCTCATTCATTGCTATTAGAAATACAAAATAGCACAGCCACTTTGGAAGTGATTTTGAAATTTTCTCAGAAAACTCAATGAACTCTTACCATAAGATTAGAAAATTGACCTCCTTGGTCATTTTATCCGAAGGAATCAATAACTTATATCTACATAAAAAAGTTGCACAAAGATATTTATAGTAGCTTTATTCAAAGTTGCCAAAACGTGGAGGCAATCAAGATGTCCTTCGGTAGGTAAATGGATAATCTGCAGCGCATCCAGAGTATTATGAAGAGGTAAAAAGAAATGAGCTCTCAAGCCATGGAGAGACATGGATGAAAATTTAATGCATATTACTAAGTGAAAGATGCCAGTTTCAAAAGACTTCCTACTGCATGATCCTATTTATATGAAATTTTGGAAAAATAAAACAATTTGTGGTTGTTGGGGAAAGAAGAGAGAGGAAGAGTAAAGTGGATCACAGAGGATTTGTAGACCACTGAAAATACCCTATGCTATTATAATGAGGAGCGAATGCCTTTTACATGTCTAAACCCATAGGATGTACAGCAACAAGTTAAACCAGAAGGCAATTTGTGGATTTGGGGTTCATATGTGTCAGTATAGATTTATCCTTATTAAAACCTGCTCCATTCTAGTGAGTAATGTCAATAATAAGGGGGGCTATACATGTGTGGAGGAAGGTGATATGTGGGAATTCTCTGCAGTTTCCTCTCAAATGTAGGAAAGGCCCAGGCAGGAATGAAGGTGAGTAGAGGCAGGCAGGAAGAGAGGAAGAAGACTCAATTTTATTTAGGTGTTCATCTTGGTTGTTCCCCCTGGCCCCAGGGTCACGAACCAGAGACCTTGGGATGTAATGATATAATGGACTGCGTCCAACTGCTACTCCACCAGGGTATGTCTCAATTTTGTTTTATATCTAAAAATTAAGCCTTAAAAATATAAGGACATACCCTATGTTAAATAAGAACTTGATGCTTATTTGTAGATTTTTAAAAAGACTTCCAAAATTAAAGGCATGACAAAATAACTGATATTTCCTCCAAAAATAATTGTAAAACTTGGTTAAATTGGTTTTAGACTTTGTGGATGAGATAGTTGTAATGACTAATATCAAGTTCTTGATTTGAATGGATTTGTGGGTATGCAGGAATGTATTCTTAGATGTAAAGAATGCATATGCAGCCAGCAGGTCAGTGATACATCCTGTTTATAGTTTGCATATGTGAACATTATTTATGGAAGCTTTAGATAATTATAAAAGAAAAGATGGGACTTGTAAAATTTCAGAATCTATGTGAAAATTATGGGGAATTTTGTTGTATTCTTCTTGCAATTCTTCCATAACTTTGAAATTGTTTAAAAGTAAAAAAGCAAAGGTGTTAAAGCAACAGCTGGGGCATGGACCATGCAAAGCCCCAGGTCCAGGATTCACCACCTGGGCTGGTCAGGGAACACCCAAACAAAAAAAATTGACAAAAATTTCTTCCTCCTCCTCCCACTGTCTCAAAAATGCTTCCTGATCCTCTCCCTTTTTTTTCCTCTCTATAAAAAAAAACAAAGTAAAAGTTGTTAAAATGCTACCATATTGTTTACTAACAGCTTACATTTCTGGAGAAATATTTACTGAGCAAAACACTTCAGGAAAATAGCATCTTTTGCATTTTTCTGACAAATGACAACTACTTATCACAAGTCACTATTTTCCGAACGGCATTAAGGATAGATGATTGTCATTAAAGGAAATCCTGACTTCTTTCTCTGGTGAAGGTGGTCAAACCACTGCATTGAAACTATGATAGGGCCTGTGCATATATTTTTACATATCTATACCATGGAGACTGTTTTATAACGTTATGGCAGGGTCTCCAGACCGTGAGAAGACTGACAACTGGTGCTCAGGCAGACAAAAGGACTTTATTGCACCAGTGCTGGCTCAGGGGTATCGTTACCCAAAGCTGAGCAATGGGGGTTTAGGGGAATCTCCTTTTATACTCCGAGGTAAAGATTCACCTCTTGGCTACCTGAAGTTTCTACTGGCAAGTCTTATCAGTTATGTACAGCTGCAGGGTAGGGAGGGATGTTTGTGTGTCCTTGGACATAACTACAGCCTCTGCAGTACCATGGAAAATTCCTGGCAGACTCACTTTTGCATTGGGGTCAGGCAAAAGGTCCTCTACCATAATAGCACATGTTTTCTGGATGCTACCTTCTGTGTCTGAGGACTGTAAACAATAAACATAGATTGAAAAAAACTTCCTCAGAAATAAGATTTTGAACCATCACTGCTACGTAATTTGGCTGTCTCACAGAACACTGCAGAAATTCCTTGCAAAGATCTTAATTTTTATGTTTAACTCTTGGCACTACCTCATGTTGTTTTCCAAACAGTCATCTTGGTTATCAATATATCCATTCACTAATCTTCAGATGAAAAAACCCTCCAACTTTTTAATGACAATGTGTGGTATCAGAGCTAACTTTGTTAGAATTTACTGAAAATTCTTTGGTTCAGCTTTATCATTGTTCTGCTCTTTCATTTTTACCCCAAATTCCATCCATCCTAGAAATCTAATTAAGAAGTCATCTTCTACCCTCTGGAATCATTCCATCCCCGATTTCAACAACCACTTTCACTCTCCCTTTTTGTTGTTGTTCCCATCTCACTCTTTTATTGTAGTAATTATTCTACACATTAAAATAATTTCCTATGTATAGGTTCCCCATTTCTTAGATATATTTCAGCACACCACACCCTCCACCAAATCACCGAGTGTTCTTCCCCATTGTCCAGTGGGCTCCACCACCATTTGCCCTCACCTGCCTCATTCCCTTTTGGTCACCTCAGTTCCACTGCAAATGTTTCAGGGTTCATTGTATTTCATCTGTTCCTTTGTTTTGCCTGTTCACATCCCACCTGTGAGCGAGGTCATCTGGTATCTTTCTTCTTTTGACTTGCTTCACTTACCATAATCCCCTCAGTTCCATCCATGTTGATTCAAATGACAGGGTTTCTTCTCTTCTAAGGGCTGTGCAGTATTCCATTGTGTATATGTACTGCATCTTTTTTATCCATTCATCTGAGATTGGGCACTTAGGTCATTTTCAATTCTTAGCTATTGTGAATAGGGCTGCAATAAACATGGGGATACATACATCTCTGTGGTTAGGTGCTTGTGTATCTTTGGGGTAGATGCCCAGAAGTGGAATGACAGGATCATACGGGATTTCCATCTTCAGTTTTTTTGAGGAACCTCCAAACTGTTCTCCATATGGGTTGTACCAATTTGCACTCCCACCAACAGTGTAAGAGTGTTCCCTTTTCTCTACATCCTCAACAGCATTTTGTTGTTTCCAGACTTTTGAATAATAGCCAGTCTTTCAGGTGTAAGGTGGTATCTCATTGCTGTTTTAATTTGCATTTCCCTGATAGCCAGCAAGTAGGAACATAATTTCATGTGTCTGTTGGCCATCTGTATAACTTCTTCAGAGAAGTGTCTCTCCACCTCCTCCCATTTTTTGATTGGATTGCCTGTTCTTCTCTTATTGAGTTTTATGAGTTCTTTGTATAGTTTAGATATTAAGCCTTTGTTTGAAATATCAAATGCAATTATCTTCTCCCAGTTAGTAGATTTCTTTTTGGTGTTGGTGATGATTTCTTTTGTTGTGAAGCTCCTTAGTTTGATGTATTCCCAGTTGTTTATTTTTCTTTTTGTTTCCCTTGATGGTGGAGTTGAGTCCCCAAAGGCTTCTCTGCGACTAATGTCATGGAAAATCTTTCCTATATTATCTTCTAAGAGATTTGTGGTCTGTGGTCTTAAGTCCAAGTCTCTAAACCATTTTGAGTTAATTTTTGTGAATGGTGTTAGAGAGTGGTGCTAGCTTCATTCTTTTGCATGCATGTACAGTTTAGTTTTCCCAACACCATTTGTTGAAGACTTTCCTTTTCCCATCAAATGCTTTTGGCTCCTTTGTCATAGATTAACTGTATATGAGTGGGTCAATCTCTGGTGATTCAGTTCTTCTCCAGTGATCTGTGCCTCTGTTATTGTTCAAGAACCATACAGTTTTGATCACTATAACTTTGTAATATAATTCAAAGTCAGGCATGTAATACATCCAGATTCATCTTTTTCTAATGATTGCTTTGGCTATTTGGGACCTTTTGTTGTTCCATACAAATTTTAAGATTTCTTGTTCTATTTCCTTGAAATAAGCCCATGGGATTTTAATGGATATTGAATTAAACCTAAATATTACCTTTGGGTAAGATGGCCATTTTAATGATATTGATTCTTCTCAGCCATGAGCAGGGGCTATCTTTCCATTTCTTTGTGTCCTCCTCTATTTTTTTAAGATGGACTTGTAGTTTTCATTGTATAGATCTTTTACTTCCTTTGTTAGGTATATACCCACATATTTCATTCACTTAACTTCTATTTTAAATGGTTTGATTTTCATAATTTCATTTTCTTATAGTGTGTTGTTTGCGTATAAAAATGAAACAGATTTTTGTGCATTGATTTTATCAGTCCATTAGCGGTTAGGGTGATTATTAATATATAGCTGCTTAGTGTCATTTTATAATTTGTCCTTTATATTTTGCTCCAGATGATGACTTTATTCTCTCTCTCTTTTTAGGTTGGATGGCTGTAGTTCTGTTTTAATTGATTTCACCTTTTGTTTTCTTCTTTGTTTTCTCCCTGGGGATGTATTTTGCGGTTACCCTGAAGTTCTATGTTTACTACCTAATTTTATTTTAAAGCATAGTAGTCTTTCAGTCATTCTAACTATCCACATTTTTGTTCCCTTCCTTCCAAAAGTTTTAATATTTTCTGTCTTACTACTTTTCGTTTGCTTTCTTTTTGCTTTATAGAGCATCCTTTAATATTTTTTGCAAAGCTGTTTTTGTGGTGAAGTACTCCTTTAACTTTTGCTTGTCAGAAAAGTTGTTTTTTTTTTTAATCATTCCTTCAGTTCTGAATGATAATCTTGCCAGATATAGTATCCTAGGTTGAAACTCCTTTTCTTTCCGCACTTTGAATATATTGTGCCATTCCCTTTTGGCCTTTAGAGTTTCATTGGAGAAGACTGCTGAAAATCTTATGGGAGCTCCTCTGTTTGTGACACATTTTTCTCTGGCTACTTTTAATAGTCTTTCTCTATCTTGTATTTTTGACTTTTTTTGATGACGTGTCTAGATGTATATCTGCTTGTGTTTCTTTTATTAAGAACTCTGAGTTTCCTGGATTTGAAGGCTTGCTTCATTCTTCAAATTGGGGAAGTTCTCAAGTATTATTTATTCATAGTTTTTTCCCCCTTCTCTCTGTCTTCCTCTGTGACCCCTATGATGCAAATGTTGTTCCTTTTGATGTTATCCCAGAGGTCTCAAATTCTGTTTTCAATTCTTTGAATTTTTTTTTTTTTTTTATCTCTTTGCTGGTTTGCTTGATTGAGTTCCTCTGTCCTATCTTCCAGATCACTGATTGAATTGGAAGTTTCATCCATCCTATTGTTGAGTCCCTCTGTTGAGTTCTTTCATTCAACCATCGTGTCTCTTACCTGTTTGATTTCTTGTTTTAATTCTTCTCTTTGCTTCCTGACATTCTCATTTACTGCCTCTACTGATTTCTGGATTCCCATGAGTATGCTAATCACTGTTACCCTAAATTCCTCTTCAGGTAATTTACATGTCTTCTGTATTCAGATTTACCCTGGGTTTTTTATTGGATCCACCATTTTACGTATATTTCTCTGTCTCTTTGTTCTATTTGGCATTCTGTTAAATTTTCTGAGGGTTCAGTTTCCCTGGCTTTGCATAGGTTTGACTTGCCCAGGATTGGCAATCAGGCTGCAGTTTTGCCTCTACCCACAATGGCACTAACAGGTATCATTGAGGCTTGGGACTGCCTTTTCACTGTAATCCAGGGGGTGAGGCACCTGATGGATTTCTGGTGGTTGGATGTACTGTGAGTGGGATTTCCACTCAATGAATCCCAGGTTCTAGAGTGAAATGATTACAGGAGGGGTTTGATTTGGCTGATTTCCAGTTATGGCTGCATCCAGCGCAATTTCCCCATGCATGCTCTAGCTCAGCTCACTGTGCACTGGCTCTCCTTTCATCCCACCCAACCCACATCGGCCTCCATGGTTCTGCATCTTAGCCCCACTGGGCCTGCCTCTCGTTGCCTCCACAGCTGATCTCAAAATCCCTAGCCTCCACCCCACTGCACGTCTTGAGATTCCGGAGCCTCATCCAAATCTAAATCTCTGACTTAGCTAAGAACCGCACCAGGTGCCCTCACCCACCATTAGTCACCAGCTGATCTATCTCCAGCTGAAGTACTGATTGTTTCTTGATGTTTGTCTCAGGAAAATAGGTGATTTTATTTTAGTTTTTTTTGGCGTCTGTGGGGAGTGATTCAAAATTGTGTCCTATCAAGTCACCATCAGGAAGTTGATCCCCCCACTGTCCTTTGTTCATTCCTATCCCATGTGCTTCATTCTATAGTTACTTAATCTTCACAGCAAATTAGACTATAAGTTTCTCAAAAGCATATCAGCATTTGTTCATCTGTGTAATCTCCATTGTGTTGAAAGATCTCAAGTATAATCTAACTCAATGCATTTTGGTTTTACCAAGATAATATCCCCCAAATTAATGAGTTAGTAGCTGTGATAGACATATTTCAGGGTAGACTTGACAATCCTTTTCTCCTAGTATTCCCCCTGTCACCTTGTATAATTCTATTCCCTGGAGTATAAGCAAAAATTGTTACTTGATTCTATGGTAAAGATGACAGAATTTATATACACACACACATATATATATATATATTTACACACACACATATATATGTATATATTATTTTGTATACTTGAGTGCTTTGTGTAAGATTATAATACTCATCATAAAAGCAGACTCTCTCCTGGCTGGCTTTGAGGAAGCAAGCAGTCATGTTGAAAAGGCTGTATGACAAGAAGCCAAGGTTGGTCTTTTGCCAACAAGTCTGAAAGAAAATGAGGCCTTCAATCTCACAGCATGCAAGAATTGAATACTTTCAACATGTAAGCTTGGAAATAAATCTAAATGGAGACTCAGATAAGATCACTGCCACAGCTTCAATAAAAGTGGTTAAAGTTGACCTTTTGTTTTCAATTTCTTTGTATCTTATTCCCTAATATCCTTCATGAAATCTAGGTCCTCGAGTTTCCTTTATGTATCACTCTCCCCTGCCCACCTCCGTGTACCAGCAACTTACAGAGTCCAACTCAATTACAAGCTGTATTTTTCCATTGCAATAAATTTTCCAGACAAAATTCTAAGAATGTAATGAATAATTATCCATCTACCCTTTGCATTGCAAGCACTCTCTATTTTTGAAACATTTTTCTTCCTTCTTAAACATGTATTTTCTGTCCTTATGCACTGTTTGATTTCTGTTATGTTTCCTCTCTTCGGAGAGGCAAAGAGACTCCGCTGGTTTAAGTTCAGTGTCTGGCAGAACAGTTCCATAAAGATTTGCTGAATGAAAATTCTAGGACCAAGAACCTTGAAATTACATAATGATATTGACTAATCTATCCCTTGCTATAGGAGAAAAATATATATAGGTCTGAATTAAGCACCTAAACACTTCAGCAACATTCACATAGACACACACACAGGAGAATTTCTGGTATTCCATATTGATGAATAGAAAAGTATCACTGGTTTTAAGGCCTTAGAGAACTAAAAAGATCCAATACCTCAATGAGGGAAGCAAGTCCAAACGTATAATATGAATGAAATATTTGCCATAGGCTAAATGGTGTGATCAGAGACCCTATTCTTCATGGCTTTGGAACACTGTCCGGGATGAGCTGGGAAACTCAGGAAGGGTCTAGTTTCCCTATGATGTTTTGTCCTGTTTTGCGAGATCAGCAAAGCTGCCTCAAGTGTAGGTTCAGATTCATCGATGAGCCTCATAGAGCTGTTTTCTCTTCTTGTGTTACCACAGGAAAAAAGTAAGAAGGAAGGAAGAATGAAAGATAGGACGGGAGGGTGGGAGGAAGAAAAACTTTTGAGACTCTAAAGAAATCCGTCATTCTTCTGGTTTGTGTAAGCAAACAGAGCCACATACATGTCTCTCTAGCAGAGCAAGACTGGCAAGATGTCCATGTGCCGGATTAACTGAGTTGTTGATGGTAATTGTCACAAGTGAGCACTGAGGATGTGCTAGGTCTGTGCTGCACACTTCAGCACTCACCTCCCATTATCTTTTCTAAAACGTGTTGGGATTAAATATTACTATTAACCACATGTTACAGATGAGAAAACAGAGGCTCAGGGTTGTGTGGTTCAAACCTTTTTCAGGTTCAGCAAAAACCAGAACTAAGAGTCACACACAGTCAATTCTCTCTGACCCCCCCTGCACATTCTATACGTAGTTCATTTCTTTTTTCCTGCTATAATCTGCCTTTGGTTTCATCATACCAAACAAGAAGATCCAGTTTTTAAAAGCTTTTCAGTAAAGTTTTAAAAATGAAATCAGTAACTTTGTAGGTCTTCATCCAATGAATAAAATAAATTTGTGACAAGAGAATCTTGCTGGATGCTCCAAGAGTGAGCCCCTTCAGCTACTGAGCTGGTGGAGTTGAGACATACAAGGGAGCGGTTGTATTGACTAAGATCTCAATTTTACATGGTACCAGCGTGGATTTTAACTACACTCTCTGTAATGCCATCTTATTCTTCATAGTCAAAGGCATGTAGGTGAGAAGGAAATTCACTAACATAAGTCACCGCTTCTGCATGCCAAAAAGATGATACACATAAACTCCAGGCTATGTCCCTATAAAAAGAAAAATGACTCATGACTCCCCCGAGAAGCCCATGGAACAGGTCTCCATCTATTTGAGAGATGTTCAAACTGTTCTGAAGAATTTTCCTTTCCTGGCCTCCAGCTACATTCTCTGAGATGAGATGATCTTCTTTCTTTTAAGAGAAACATGGCAAGTATTGTTTCAGAGAAAACCACGGTCACACATCAAAATCACACGCACATGCACACCGTGTACAAACACCCTACCTTGATCTAGGAAAAGCCTGACAGGCAACGTCTCCCAGATATGAGTATAAAATATCAGGGATGAAAGCAAGGGAAGGGGCATGTTTAACAAATTCGAATTCCAACAAACTGTTTTACCGTAGTAGAAAATTCTTAGAAAATTGTCTCTCTGATATTTATCATCTACAAAAGGATAAAAAACAACTACTTTTTGGTGTCGCCTTGAGAATTTAAACACCAAAATGCATGTTAAAAAAGGAAAGACATTTAGAACAGAGCCTGGTCTGGATAACCCTCAACAAATTCATTGTGTGGTATGAGTGCTTAGGTTCTAAATGAAGAAACAGAGGTGTGAAACAGAAAAGATGGAATTTTAGTTCAAAAGAGAAAAATAGTTGCTTATCCTGAGACCTGCTTTCTCTCAGGCTTCCTGAATCAACTTCATTTCAACAAACAGGCATTGAGACGCTACTGTATGCAAGTTATGGTCTGCATTTTCTCTTCTTTAGCCTCCCTCATATCTGCCCCCATGACACCATTTCTGATCTTCCTCGGGAAATACCATTTGTCACTTTTTCAAGGAAGTACACCTTTGAATACAGTGGTCCAAGTAGACACATCATAATATTTTTCCAGACACAGATGTTTTATTCCTAGGACCCCACTCTGTTTTAACTAGGATGCTATTGAGAGAAAGGAGAAATCAGAGATGGTAGTGGACAAGGGAGAAAGGGAAAGAAAGAACAGTGACTAATTGGTGGAGGACAGAGATGCCCAGAGTCGCTAAATCAGCTCCATGAAGACAGTAACCACATCTCTGCCCCAGTGCGTGCCCCACTATGGGATGGCAGGTACTTACTGTGTGAGCAAACAGAGCTGAGAAGAAAAGTCACTGTCAGAGTTAGGAAAGAGCAATTTCAGCAGACTAGCTTATATTTCAACAACTGTAAACACTTTCTCTGCAATTATTTCCAAACTTGGAAAGACTCTAAGACCTTAAACATAAGAATAAGAGCACAAGAGCCCTGACTACAGTATAGTCTGTGACAAAGAGAAGGAAAAGGAGGGAGTCGCGATCCCAGTCCTAGTTCTGCCCACTGAATCTGTCTTTTCCAAAAAATCCACACTTTCAGGCACATGTCTTCCCAGGGACCAAATACCAGAATAAAATCTGCATTTTTTTGTGGTTCTCCTATAAAAAAGGTAAACAAGTGTTTCTCTCACCAATTTATTTTTCTGTTTTGTTTTTAAAGCAGAGTTTCAAGTGCAAGGGCTACAGAAAACTGGTCTCAGCTGGATGCAAAGAGAAGTCTTTGAACTTAATGTGCCCCCAAATGAACGAATCACAAAACATAGTTGATTCCATCAAGTTCTGTCCTCAAGACCAAAGGGTTTTCTTTTCATAAATCTCTTGTGTTGTATTTTTGTTTGCAGAGATGTCTTGTGTGAGGTACATTAGTATGAGAACAGGAGACCAAATGCAAAACAAGGAACTAAGTTTGCTGTCACTAACGTCAAACAATGAATGTGCTATGAACACAAAGAGTATAAAACATGACAGAAATCCAGCATCTTATACATTCAATTGAAAACTGACCCGGAACTAGACATGCATGGCCTTTTCCAGGATCAATATAAGCTTGTGTCTGTTACATGACTTATAATTATCAAAGTCTGCTTTCATCCCATGCCAATTATTTCCATGGCCCTGGACCCCAATAGCAGTGGTACCTCAACCAGTGACTGGGTGTCAGATAGTTGGACTATAACTCAGGAAGTATACAAATTAGCCTTCATTGTAATCACGTTGCCAAGAATTTATAATATTAATTCACCTACAACTTTTTATCAACCACTACATATTCATTTTCCTTTCCCACAGATGTTTGTCTATTGTTACTGTTTCTCATTCTGTGTGTGTGTATGTGTGTGTGTGTGTGTGTGTGTGTGTTTAACTGACAAGTTTAGGGGATCCGTCATGTGCCATTAACTATGGTGAGTTTTGGAGCAGAGGTGATCGATACCCATAGTCTTAGTCTTTTGAAATTTTATCTTTGAAGGGTAGAAGGAGGGAGAATGAGCAGACATATTGAAACAATTATGTAATTGGTGATAATTTTTAATCAGCCCCAGTAATACTTTCTCTTAGACTTATTTCAATTTGGGATCAATTTAGTTATCATTAGTCATCCTGCATTTGCAAATAGTTGTTCAATAAATCCACCCAACATCCCTAGAAGTGATTACCCTTTCTAGGTTTTAGATGTAGAGACTGGGGTTCAGAAATAATAAATGCAACAACAATAATGGAATCTAAGGTGTACTAAGCAGATAGGTTTCCTTATTTACACTATCCCATGAAAGCCCACTATCCTCATTGTCATCACTGTATAGGAAAGGAATGGAAGCTCTGAGTTTAAAAGCTCTTAGGTTACAAAGCTATCAATAAAGAGAGCCAGAATATAAACCCAAGTCAAACTATCAGCTTTATTGCCATATACAAAAGTTAACTCAAAGTAGATAAATTCTTATATCCCCAAATAATGAGGGGGATGAACTTAGGGATGAAGACTTGAGACCGTAAAACATGTACAAGAAAATGTAGTTGATACAGTCCATAACATCAGCTTCAGAGGGCTATTTGGGGATTTGACTCCAAAAACAGAAAACAAAAGTGAAAATAAACAAATGGGACTACATCAAACTGTAAACTTTCTGCAGTGAAAGAAACCAACAAAAATAAAAATCCTACTGTTTGGGAGAAGATAATTATACATCATACATCTAACAAGGGGTTAATTTCCAAAATGTATATAAAGATCCTATATACTTCAAAAGAAGGATAACCATCAAAAAGTGAGTAAAAGACATGAATAGACAATTCCCCCCCTTCCCCACCCGCCAAACGCATACAGATATCCACCAGGCACTAAAAATATTTAATATCAGGTTTAGGAAAATACAAATCAAAACTTTAATGAGATAGCACCTCACAACTGTGAGAATGGCTCATACTCAAAGACTGAAAACAGTAAGTGTGGAAGAGGGTGCGGAGAAAGGGGAACTCTTAAATACTGTTATGTGAATATAATTTAATGAAACCTCTGGAAAACAGTATGGCAATTCTTTAAAAAATTAAAAATAGAAATGTTATTTGATCTAGAAATTCTACTTTTCTATCAATCACATTAATTAAAAAAAAAAAATACACATCTCTATGTCCACAGCAGCACAAAGCACAATCCACATTAGTCAAGATATGGAATCAACCAAAATGCTTACCCATAGATACCTGGATAAAATGACCCGGTGCAGGTTATGTACTCAGTGGAATACTATTCAGCTATAAAAAAAAAAAACTGAAATCTCGGCTTTTGTGACAAGTTGGATGGAACTCAAGGTTTTTAGTGATAAACCAAATATGGCATGAAGAGAAAGAAAAACACCAGATGGCATTGGAAACAAAGCAAATGAGCTAACAAAATTACAAAAATTCTTGATTCAAAAAGCAAACATGGCTCCCAGAAAGGGAGGGAGAGAGTGAGCAGAGCTGGGGTAGAAGGGGTCAAACTGACAGCAGTGAATGACACTGGAAACTTGTTATGGGAGCTGTTTTACATAAACATTGACCAAGGAGCGAATATATTTTTGAAATTTATAAACTGTTGTAAGACAATAGAATATCATTTTAAAATAAAGAAAACTCTTCTGATACCTACTTTAGAAGAATTGGTACTTTAAAGGTGAGATTTTATTTTTACCATTTAAAGGTCATTTATAGTCAAGTCAGAGCTTGAGGTTTCTGTTAGACCAAATCAAATTACAACTCAGCAACAACTGTACCCTTATTATTCCCTTCCTTGTAAACTTCCATAAGAGATTAAATTCATTTTTCCCAACTCTTTTCAGGACTTTATGTGACATGGAGTCTGAGCAAAATGTGAACTCTACCCCAGGGAGCAGGAAAGCCCTGGAGAAGCATAAAATGCAAAAATACAGAGAACGGCTATAATTGCAGTATTAACATTCTCCAGACTGACCCAGTCTCATTTGCAGGCTGCTAAATTAAACACTAACCTCGCTCAGCTTCACAGGCCTCTGGAGGCTGTTTTTCATGGTGTCAAACTGCAGCTAAAAATGTAAAAGAAAAATGTAAAAAAAAAAAAAAATGTAAAAGAAAAATGTAAAAGAGATGGAAGCTTTTCCCCTTGTGATGCTGGGGACAGATAAGAGTGCTCCCTCAACCAGGCCAACCTGCTCCATGACAAAATGTCAGGCATTTCATCCCATTTAATTCTTAGAACCATCTCTGAGGTCTGTACTATTGAAGTTTAGAGACATTTAGACTCTTTGCCCAAAGCTCTGCTACCAGTAACTGTCGGCCGTCTTGTACACTTGAATCACTGCTTTAGAAATGTGTCAACCACTTTTGACGTTTATTAGTAAGTGATTTTTAGCTATCTTCCATATGTCAAGCTCCATGAAACTTCTTGTCCTGGTAATCAAGGAGCTACCATAGTCAGTAGGGAAAATTAGAAAATTTACATGATAGTTAAATGAAAACAATGATCAAGATTCAAAGGAAAAGTAAATGCTAAGGAGACTTAGAGGAAGGAATTTCAGTTGGAACGATCAGGAGATACACACACACACACAACTTAGATGAACCTCAGCAAATAGGAACTGCAAAAATTAAACAAGGGTGAGTGGCCTTCCTGCAGAATTAGAGACAGCAGATATACCTGTTTGCAAGGCAGGGTTTTTGAAATTTCAGGCCTGAATAAGTATCACTACTTGTTAGAAAAGGTTTGGCATGCTGAGCAGGAGACTAATAACCAATATGACATTGAGTGACATCTATAGCTGTGACCTGAGTTTTCTCTTCTGTAATGTGAGGAGAGTGGTTAGATGACAGAATTTATTCCAACTCCAAACCATTCTGTTACTTATAGACCTTTTTTTTTTTTTTTTTTTTTTTATAAGGAAAGGTACAGGCAGCATAGAAAGCGAGCAAGCAGGCAGGCAGAAGAGAAAAGAGCATTTCACTTTTATTTAGTTGTTCATATTGGTTATTTCCCCTGGCCCCGGGTCTTGAACCTGTGACCTTGAAATACATGTGGGACTGCTCCCAGATGTACGAGACCACTAGGCCACGAGGATGTGCCCTGGAGACCAATACTGATGTCAGAACATAACTTTCTAGCTTGAAAAGAATCAGGGTTTATGTGGTGACCTGCTTATCCTTTCAAACAATGGGATAGAAGCTACTAAGTCTTAATGGTCACCACTGACCACTACAGGTCTTACTGATATTGTGCGACTGCTTCTTGAGAATCATTCATTCAGTGTCCTATGTAACAAGCCTTGGGGAATGAGAGGTTAATGTGCCTCCTCAAGAAACTTGAAATCTAAGAAGAATCCAAGGAACAAATTCTGGTCATGGATTATATTATTACACTAACCAATTTATAAATGTTAGTCAGCTGCCAATTCTTAAAAATTGGGCAAATTCTCATGAAAAAACAACAACAGAAGCATTTATTTATTTTGAAGGAAAGGTGCAGGCAGGAATGATGGTGAGCAGGCAGGCAGGCAGAAGAGAGAGGAGAAGCAGCACTTTACTTTTTTCTTTAGTTCTTCACATTGGTTGCTTCCCCTCATACTTGGGACTTGATCCCAGAGGTTTGTGGCTTGATCTCTGGAGGCAACTGAGCTAAATGCTACTCCACCAGGGCATGCCAAAAGCAGTTTTTAAGAAGGAGTTGGGTGGAAGAAACTTCCTCTGCACACATTGCATAGATAGGAGGTTTTATCAGAGGAAGAATGACTCTCCAGAAATCAGTTATTATTGTGTTGAAGGAATGTGTCCCTATATCTGAACCCTTTTGTGAAAACTCACTTCAGTACATATAAAACTTTACAACAAGAAGAAAGAAATCAAATCAAATAAATAAGATCCACCCCCTATGGGATTACTATCTAGCCTCGGTCTAGTACATAACTTCTTTGCCTAAAAATGTGCATCATTTATATAAAATTGAGAAAGTCCATTTATTTTGACCCACATTTTTACTACCCAATCTTCCTTCGGTGGTCTTGCAAAATTACATTTTTATGTTGGTTCTCAGTCTTTAGTGGGGCCATGCTGCCTAGTTTATTTCTCTTGAACTTAAGGCCCAAGCCAAGGTAGGATCCAAGCACCAAGCTTGAGACTTAAGACACCTGGGAATTTGTTTCTTGGGCTTGACCAATTAAAATCTACCTTTAATCTGAGAGGTGTCTTGGGAAGTGTCAGGCTTAATAGCCCATTGAACAAACATTGGTGCTGCCATCACACTTGATGTCCTGTTTGAACTACAGATCTCACTGCATTTCCTAGTTTCTACTTCCTAAGAAAGAGAAGACTGTGGGATATCATGGCTGAGATGTAAGTTCTAAGGAGGACAACCCTAGACTTCTTGGGAAGGAAGAAAGGTAAAATATAAGTGACAAGATTGTTATCTAAACACTCAAGGGGAAACACTTAAAATCCTCTCTTATGGAATATATCAGAAATAAAAGCAATTGAAAGTCAAAGGCAAACATCAACTGATCACCTGTGAATAGATATATACTGCAAGTCTGAAATATCGTTTCTATTCTTCCTGCCGTGTTTACAAAGATAACGGAAAACAAACTCTGAACCTCTCTTCCTTCTACAATGTAAATTTGAATCAGACATTCTTGTAAGGAGAAAAAAATATGTTTAAGTATTTATATGATAATATGCTCACAATATTAGAATAATCAATATCGCTGCTATTATGCAACATGACTCTGGATGATAAATACACTTAATATCTAACACATAAATACACAGAACTTTCCTGTGTTTCCCATATTTTTGGTCATTCTTTAGGGCATAGATAGTATTTTTTCAGAATAATAATATTGCCTTAAATTTAGACATATCTAAAAAGTATATTATTTCCAAATGTTACTAACATGCTACTAAAAATCAGGTTATCCCATATTTCTTGACTTTTGGACATCAAGCAAATTAATTCATTTCGCTTTCTGGTTCTCCAGCTAGAGAAAGAAAGAGATAGGGCCAAACTTACTTTGGTGAGTAACCAAAGGCAAATTTTGGTTTATTTGTGCTTCAAAGTAATTCAAATTAAAGAGTTAAGATTTAATAAAATTAGTTAAATATACGAAGTCATTAAATAAGAGTCAGATAGACTTAATGTACTCGTATGGAAAGATGGCTAAGAAGCAATACCAAGTAAAAAAATCAGGTTTTATACATGTATATTATGATCCATTTTGCTTAACCATATATGTATTCGAATTGATATCTTTTGGATATCAACTCACATTTAAATATATCTGAAATTTAATGCACATTCACATGCAATATATTTATCCATGAGCAGAATAAAATCAGATACACAAGTTATATCAGATATGTGAGTTATGGTAAAGTACTTATATATAGTACTTATAATTGTTTTTATAATTTTATTTTAAGTTATGTGAAAGTTAATATTTTGGTGGGCAGTCCTATGAATTTCAACACATGACTAAATTCTTATAACCCTCATCATAAAAAAAACCCCAATAAAAAGTCATCACCAAAAATATTTTTTAAAGAAAAAGTAATAATAAATTCAGGTAAAGCACAAAGATTCTTGAGGCCTCTGCTCAAAAAATTCTAGAAGACTCTCTGCCACTGAGGCTTCTTCAGGAGTTTCCATCAGGCCTTGCCTGACACACAGAGACAACTCTGTGGGAAGAGAGAAGACATATACTTTGATATTTTTATTAACTTATCATAAATCTATTCTCCTGACACAGAGGTGTTTGGAACACTGGAGTCACAGCTGAAATTTCATGGTGGAGACAGACTGCTTTAGCATCAATCACCAGACAACGCGGCTTCTAGCCGTGGGAACGCCCCTGCCTGTGTGTTCAGTTTCAGGCCTCTGCTTCAGTCACATTATTTTTGGATTATTCTTATGTTGAAATGAAAGTGGTGCAAAAACAAAGACATGTGAGGGTTCTTCTCAGAGTCTGAAAACCAAGAATAATAGTACCGAAAATGTGTGGGAGAGAAAGAGGAAGAAAGGCGATGTCAAGATGGCTGTGGTGTGTCTGGGTCTTCTTTTCCAAAAGTAAATGGAAGAACAGAGAGGAGCAGCAATGTTGGGAGGCAAGTTTGGTCTCTCTTACAAGACATCAACGACGGCCAGTAGCTGAGCTCTTGCAGCCTCTTCTGAGCAGGTCTTTTGAGACATCGTGGGGACATTGACACTTCAAAGGGTCAGAGAGCAGACCCCATATTCGTGATTACATCTTTATTGAAAAGTCACCCGCAGCTCTCCCTGGTGGAGCAGTGATGAGGTCAATTGCCTGCACAAGGAACAGACCACATGATGCTGGGTTCGAGTCCTGGGCTCCTGGAAAGCAACGGGTATGAACAACTAAACAAAAACGATTCCTCCTCCTATCTCTTTCTGCCTGTCTGCCTGCACCTTTCAAAAAAAAAAAAAGAAAGAAAGAAGAAGAAGAAAGTCATCCCAGGTGACACACTGTGAACAGCCTGGCACTGAAATGACAAAGTTCAAGGTGAGATCGTTGGGATACATCTGACCTTCCACCACCACCAGTGAACTGGGTAAGGGCGAAGAGAATCCTCGTCACAGAGCTCCTCGAGTTCAGAGCACAGAAACAATGCAGTGCCCTCATCCTCAGCAGGTTTTGGTACCACTCAAAAAGGTTCAGTAAGCACATCCCAGTGGCCAAGTGGTTCAGTCTATCACAGCCTTTGTTCAAGACCCAGGTCCAGGGCAACCACCAAGACAAACAAGTAAATGAAATTAAATAAAATGCTTCTTTCTCCTCTCTCTTCCTGCCTGCCTGCTCACCTTCATCCCTGCCTGAACTTCTGCTTTATAAAAGAAAAAAGGACCAGTTAAGCAAGACCCCAGTAGAGGATAAATTTTCATTTTAAGAGACACACAGACGTTTCTGGGATGAAGGAAGAGACTTCCTCATAATAACAGATTTTGTTTTATTTTTTCCTGGAGTATCTATTTACTTGGCTCTACTCCTTTGTTTTCTGTCTGACTTTTCTTTTCCCAGGAGTTTGACCACCTGTCTTGCTCTGTCATTTGGAATTAAGTGTCCATATGGTTCCTGTCTATCCGACTTGGAACTCAGCTTGTCTGCCCTGGTGTCTGCACTCCCCCAGCCACGACCTATGGCTCACGTTGAACATCCAGCAAGCATCTTCCATGATCTTTCCAGTCCTGTTCCCACATCTGTGGACAGCCTCATCTGGCCCTGGGGGCCTTTGCACACATACCAGTGTGACAGAGAGCAAGGCTTGGCTTCTATTCGTCTGGTGCACGTGTGCAAGGTCTCCAGGCCCCTTGTGAGCTCTGGAGCGCTCCCAGGTGCCACCTCTCCTCTCACCTGTGAGCACTGGCACACAACGCAGGGCCTGGCTTCTGAGTCACTGAATGCTTTGTGGAACACAGGAAGATGAAGACACTCATGCACAGTGTCGAATGTCCATGTGGCTTTTTGTACAGTCACATGTGGCTGCTATCATTACCTACACCTCAGCGTTTGCCCAAGGCCTCTTCCCTGCTCTCTCTGATCACTCACATCTCCCAGAGGCAAAATGGAGGTATTCCATAATAACTGGAGGAGAAGGAGCCTCTCTAGATGATGGCCAGATGAGTAAAAGAAATGTCAGCATCAGTGACCTATTACTTGACATTGATTTACTTCGTCCTCCAAATTTAAAACAATGAGGACGGTGTGGAGAACCACGCTGCTCTTACCCATGAGGAGAGCCATGCCGCTCTTTACCACAAGCAGAGCTTTTACACACGATGACCCTGCTTCCTAGTCCTTTCCTCCATCCTCTTTCTCCATCAGAATCTGCCTCCATCATTATGTGTGGTATTGGAAACAAAATTAGACATTTGAACTGCAAAATTTCAGGTTTTTAAAAATGTATCATCAGAATGAGGCAATCAATTATAGGACTCTTTGCCACCATTAACTACCCCAGACCCAGGTTTACCAGGGTGGTATATCCAGAGCCCAGGCATAAATGGGGCCCAACAGAGGGAGATTTGTATAGTGCACATGAGGCATGGGATCAACAGCTAGTTACATGCCCACTGATGTTGCCCCCATGTTAGGAAAACATGAATAACGTACGTGGGATCCTTCACCAGGACCAGCTAGTGATTATGTGTACTGAAGAGAAAAGCACATGTGACTTTTGTCATTGGCTCCTGACAGCTGTTTGGGATTAAAATTCCAGAAGCCTTCCTTTTCTTTTGAAATTAATTATTTGCTCTGACCTTATAATTGTCAGAGTTCCCCCAGAAGAGAGCATCCACTATCTCCTGATTCCATTTGTTTCCCAGCCAGGACATTGTACTCAGAAACTTGAGGCTCACCTGACCAGATGCCAATAACAGGAGGCTTCTCTGCACCAGCAAGGGAAGTGAAGAGACTGGAGAAACACAGTTGTGATAAAAGGACATTCATAACAAGATTAAAGCAATAAGAGGAGACTGACTCCTCCTATCATTCATACGAGGAAAGGAGCCCAGAGACAGTAAATGACTTCCCTAAATCTTGTATGTGACTAGCAGCAAAACCAGGGGTCAGTCCATGCCTTGTGAAGTTTCAAGTTCAATGCTTCATCTACCAGTCTTCAAGCAAAAAGGTACATGTTCGAAGCCAAGATGTCCACACAACAAAACTTAATGAAAATTGAAATAGTACTGGCCCCGCGTTGAAGGAAAAACACTGAGGACTAGCAGCAGTATCCTTTGGACCCTGGTATCCACCACTAATTGTTTCTGTCCTGGATCATGACCTTGTGTTCTCCAGCACCATCATTTCCAAGATAACAACATTGCTGGGACCACATCCAACCCTGAGTCCATGAAACATCTTCTAAGGCTAATCATTCTATGCTCTGCCTCCCCATGTCCTGGCTGGGACAAAGGAGGAAAAGGATCTTCTGTTTAAATCCAGATTATCAAGGACTGTATTCCATGAACTGGAAAATGATCCAAGCATAGGACAAACTACTCGTCTTTGCTTCCATCTGGGGAGAAGGTTTCTGTACTCAGCTAAGTGGACCCTGAAGGTACAGGTACACTCCACCCTCATTATCCTGCTCCTTTTCCATTTTATCTCTTTTCTTCAGTTCCTGGCAGTTCATTCTCTGCCTATACAGGCTTTATAAAGTATTTTAAAGCATTTGCTGCTGCCACACTGACAGTCAGGGACACAACAAACAATACCATGAGAAAATTTTCCTAGATCTACTAAAAGGGAATGGACCAAGACACAGCTCTCTCCTATATGACTCCATAGTACATTAAAGCTTACAGAGATGTTGTTTGGGTAATCTCTTATAAAGAAAAGGAAATCAACCCAAGATGTTTAAGTATTTCGTCCGCCATTCTGTCTACTAAGTATTTTACACCTGTCAATGTCTGTCTTACAACTATGAAGTAGGTATGACTAGAAGCTGACTTTACAGAAAAGAAAGCTGATGCATTCCTACCTCATATCCTTGTCCAAATTACACAGTGACAAGTAGAGGTCAACCCAAGAGGTCTTAGAGTACAGCCAGCCCAGAAGATATGATTATTTGCCAGAGAAACAGTATTCAAAAGATGATTATCTCATTTGCTAAAAAATCACACTGCTAATATGGAACAGAATCTGGATAAAACTCTGTTCTCTTCAATCTGCCCCAGTGCTCTTTCTTTGGCATAAAAAAATAAATAAAAAATTCGTAGACACTGCCAGGATTCACTCTCAGGAACAGGGGAGAGGAGGAGGCACTGCAGGAGATTAAGAAACTCAGAGAGTGATAGAAATGTAGGGTCAGGGGGCCAACTGCCTTGAGGACTGAGAGCCCTGAATACACTTCCTTCCACCTATTTATTGAGTTCATAGATAGAAATGCTTCAAGCAGCTTAGACAAACAATTGTATCTTTGCATTGAATTTGCTTATGCAGACTTGTTTTATACGTAACTATCTATCTTGTTTTGGGGAGTGAACTGTTACAGGAACACTGCCGCAGAGCTTTGTCACGATGGCCTTCACCTGGTGCCCTGGGCCTGGTGTTCTTTGATGTTCTGCCAACTCCCAATTTGTCCTTTTTCTACTTTCTGCCCTCAACAAGACACAAAGTCCAAACTCTTCCAATGTGCTAGTCTATACTAGCATAGACTTGTTCTTGTATCTTATGACATTACTGAAATTAACTGAGGATGTGTAGTAAGTAGTGCATTCATCTTTTACAGATATGAAGAGGGGATATCACAGAAGACAGTGACTGATACAAGGTCACATAGCTAGCAAACAAACAGAATCTGGGGTTAGGTCTCCTGAGTTCTGGTTTCAGATTCTCCTCCAAGAGCACAGTGGACTCTGAGCAGTATATGCCAATGAAAAGCATATGACTGAAAACATCTCAGAAAATTAAATCTGTAATTGGGAAACTGGGTCTAAAAGTAAGGGAACTTGTACTCTGGCCTAGATACAGTAATACCTCACCCTCATCCCTCAAATAATATGGAATTCAGAGTTTCAAGACTAAGGATGAAGCTCTTTAAACTTGACTCTTAACCACCTTGACCTTAACTGAAAGCTTTTACAATTTCTCTAAATGTCTTACCCTTTAATAATTAATTACATAGACCTCATAAACTAGATAATTCTGACTCTACACTAATTAGCTGTTTTACTACCCTTCATATACTTTTACTGATTCCTACAAACTTGTTTCATAATAGTATGCTCTGCTTAGGAAAGCAGAGTGAGTGCTGCAGTTTTGCCTCCATTGGGCCTTCTCTAGGCTGTAGGGGAAGCTCCCCAAATATACAGTCAGCTACATCATGCATTCCAAGTATTTCCTAAAAACAGATGAAAATTGTCTTAACTTCATGTTCTTCAACAGAGACGTATTTAACTTGTGTCAACTGTACCCTGTGGTCTAGTGTAGCAGAAACAAACCAAGTCTGAAAGCTACTCTTTAGCTTAATAGGTAATTTGTTTCTTGAAAGATGCTATCCCTAAAACGTTTCTGCAGGTACTTATAATTAAAACTAAAACAGAACTCTATTGGAGAAAGTGGATTTGAGTTACAACCCAACTCCTGGTTGAGTGGAGGGCAGGGATTAATGTGTCAGAGAGTTTGAGGGCACTGCAAGTCATGGCATCACAACATCTGCATGCAAGCTCGCTGCAACAGAAAGGATATTTTTGTATTTTGATGTGATTTATCTATGAACACAAGTTCATGCAATTACCTTAATGACTCAAATAATTTTAGGTGGAGTTGTTACTATTAATAGAAGTCCATCTATCTATTCAGTGACAAGCTGTGTAGTTTACACTTAATTGCTTAAAGTCAACTCTTAACTAGGTTCCACATTAGTCAGAGTGCTAATCATGAGAAGTCATAGGTCTGAGCCCTCTGTCAAAATAGTGAGATTCTGCCCCTACCCCTTATTAGATACCAATTCTTGCTCGTTGTCTCTCACTGGCTCTCATATTAAAACTGTTTCCAGTCCTATGTCCCTTTTCATGATCCTGTCATGGGACATAACTGTGAAGAAAGCGAGATGTGACAGGAAATTAAGCAATTAAGGAGCAGTCATCCATTATTGTTCTTTCATTTATTTAGTCAAATCTGAATAAGTGAATCCTTCTATTCATTGGGCCTAGGAAAAACACAGGAATGAGGATCAGAATGACAAATGATAGACTGAAGAACAAGTCTTAAAATGCTTTTTAGAAGCCTGATCTACTTAATAGGAACAAAATTCCTTGCTGGGAATAAACATTTCCATCAAATAGTCACTTGTGAGAACAGAAACACATCTGTGGTATTTTCAACAAGGTGGTGGTAGAGATTTACAACAGGCCTGTTTCACTTTCTTGTATTAAGCAACTAAGCCAACGAAGTTGAACTCCTTTAGGGACAGAGCCTTGGAGATGGACAAGAAAAGTTATTAAACTTAATTCAAGTCTTTGTACCCTCCTGCTGTTCCAGGAACCAGCCAACATATTTCTCCAGCCAGATGGTGAGTCAAAGAGTAATAACATATTTCTTTATATTTCTTTCAAGATATGCCTAGAGCAAATCACGGACTCAAAATAATTGTAGGACCTTTTTAAAAAAACAAACAAAAAAAAACAACTGAGCTAGTTTGTCATAGAAACTGGGAACAAAGAAACCTGACTTGTTAATCAGTGCCCACATGTTTCTAGCGGTCCCAGGCGGCACACAGAATCTTCAGCTCATTCCTCTAGCCCTGATGCCTCCAGATGTATCCACTTTTGTTGTCCAGGCCACCAGATGGGAAATATGTGAATTATTTTCCTCCCTTGATAGACTGGTATAATGATTTTAGTCTGCTAAAAAGCAAGTGACACACAGATCTCTTTGTTGGAACACATTTCTAAACTTAAAAACTTTAAAAAGTGGTCATCTTCTCCCATGCCCTTTCCTAGACAATATCAGACAGCGATATGGACAGTATTATAAAAGACAAAATAAACAGAAAATGAGAGCCCATGCAAATGTGAACTCAAGTTTACCTTAAAATAGTTTATTGGAATTAAAATTAAAAGTACATCAAAGTATAATAGTGTACCACCTGAAATAATCTCATACACCATGGTGTCACAAGCATCATACCTAGGAAACACTCAGCTTCTTTGTCTTTGCTTCTAAACTCTCAGTCTCTCTCATCTAGACTCCGACCCAAGAACTACGTGTTACTGGGTGAAAATAGTTATATGGCAATGTGTATTCCAATTAGATTGCTGTAAATGCATACTTACCCACATATATATGCATATATAAATACATACACATACATATATATTCCTATATATATGCATAAACACACGGCCTCTGTAATCCAAGCTTTCTCTCTGACAATCAAAGCAGATGGACAGGAAACGTCAATCATCATTTTCTTCCTCCCCAATCTCTTCCTCAAACCCCCATTGCCTACTGGAGTTTCTGTTTCCAGATTATGTATCAATAGGCCAGATATGCTACACATAAGGCACTAAGAGCAATAAACCCAGATGTCTTGGGAACTGTTCATAAAGTTTCCATGTCTATAACTTTTTGTTCTTTTTGACCTCCCTTAAAATTTACAACCAGGCTAATGAGTCTGAGAATTGAGGAGGGCAGATCACCAATTCCATCCAAAGTGTGAAAGAGGAATTGACAGTTAAACAAAATAAAATGTAAAATATCCATTGAATATTAGGATTATTACAAAATACATGAGATCTCATTATCACCTTTTTTTGTTTGCCTCCGGTCACCTGGAGTCTCAAGTACAGAAATCACTGTTCCAGATAAACACCATGTTCTTTCTACTTTACCGATGAGGAAACTTGAGCAAAGCTTGACTTTTGGTGGTATGCTAAGGAATCTTAAAATGATCAAATGGATTCTGTTCAGAAAAGTAAACTGTTCTATGTACTTTTCTAAGGCTAATTATCACTCCCTTGAGATTTTAATTAATATCTGAGACAAATGGTCATCATCCGAATTAGCCACTCGAACTTCTTGTCCATCCAGAGAATATCAGGAGCAAGAAGACTAGCTTCAATAGAAGAATACGTGCACTGTGTACAGCCTCTCACAGAAACATTTAATCATCTGAGTTCCATTGACAATGAGGCTTGAGGCTCTTTTCACCTGGGACACAGGGAATCCTGAATGTTGCAAGCATCACACTTTGAGTGCCTCCATGTGTATATGTAGGTATTTTATGAAGGGATTTACTACATGGCAGGAATAAGTTTATGTGTCACTAAGCAGTTGTTGCACATATATCACTAACAAAATTTTAAAATGGGTAATCAACCCAAAGAATGAACTTCAAAGGATCTTAGTATATCCTAGGCATGGAGATAAAGGCTTTATTTTGATGTCTTATTTAATCTTCACAACCACCTTTAATACAAATGCAAATGCAAATACAAAAATTTCTAAACACCAAGAGAACTGGAGTTTAGAAATTCAAAGGGAATTTTTCCAGAATAATATTGAGAGGCACTCAGGAATTCAACCTTAGACTGCCTGACTCCTAAGCCTTTAATTTTATATACAGGCTAATAAAGCTATGCTTACCAGTAATAGCCTAGCTTAAACATTTTTACCTAACATGTCCAGCGTAGAGTGAAATTAGTGATTTTATAATAAAAGCCCATTGCCTTTCAAATGCTCATCAAAGGGATGTGATTATGAGAAGATGTAGAACACAAATGGTGCTCTTTTTTGTTTCATCAACAACATGCTAAAGAGGTCACTGCCCCTGA
Organism: Solenodon paradoxus; assembly: GCA_004363575.1. NCBI lineage: Eukaryota > Metazoa > Chordata > Mammalia > Eulipotyphla > Solenodontidae > Solenodon > Solenodon paradoxus. The sequence goes on along the minus strand of RJWH01000356.1, from coordinate 619,778 downwards.
TTATATGTGACCTCAAATTCCCTGACCTACCAAGCCAAGAGGTGACTATATTGAGCTATTCAATGTGGCTCTCTGAGCTACTTCAAACTATCATTTTTGTTTCCCTTAAGGTACTATAATTAATAAAAAGTATTTTATATAAAATTTGTAAAGATTAAAATGTCGAGAGACATGAATTGATTTAACAGGGATAACTGCTGTCTCTTATTTGCATGTAAACATAATTGATGAAAGTGTCCTTTTCAGGAAACAAATAACAATAAAAGTTGTCACCAAACAATTTGACATAATGCACCCCATCATGTATTTTCACTTCATTTGCTTGACCAAAATATGGTTAAAAGAGACACAGTCATGTTCCCCCTTCAGTCCTGTTCTCCCTTCAGTCCTATTCCCACTTCTTTAAAAGCAGAAACACCGAATAATTATGGAGAACTCACATCATAGTCCTAAAACAAAATTGACAGTTTTATTTATCTATTTGTCTATCTACTATTAGATTACACACATACAAATACATGCACACATTAAAAGAAAATGCACAAAAAGAACTTTTATTGGGGGCTTACGGTACACATAATATCCAGAAAATTAAGAATTATTTACAAATTCTTCTCTGCTAAGCAAGAAAATAACTCTTAAAGAAAGGTCTGGCACTTCTGAAAGTGAAAAAGAGAAAAATAACAATCCTGCTACTTTGAATATATATTATGTACCTATCTACACATATCAAATGGTTCTTGATCTCTTATCCTATGCTGGGTATTCTCTTAGCTCCCTGGCTAATACAAAACTCTGATACCTGTCTTTATAGAACATGAGTTTACTACTTTATATTCCTACTTGGTAGTAATAAGTACTTAGTCCAAATCAATAAACTATTTCTACATATTGCTGCTTATGAATGCTTAGACAGGACAAAATATGACTTGCTCTTCTATATGAAGTCAGATTTCTTTCATTTTGTTTTAAATGAAAATTACCCTCAATTTTAGGTTTCAGAAATTTCTGTGAATATATAGGTTATCGACAAGACTACTATGTGTTAGTATTTTAAACACATTATATTTCATCTAAAATATTTAACAAAATATAGGAATAATACACATATTTCAAATTATAAAATCAAAGCACATACAAGTGACTTGCTAAGGGCCACAGAGCTAGTAAATAGAAAATCTGAGATCCAAAATTTGGTCTTTCTACAACCAAAACTTATATTTTATCCAAAACAATATTTTCTCAGGTATTTTTCATTTCACTTATGAATATTATCAGAGTATGAAAAACAGTAACTTTTTAGTTAAAAAAACAAAAACAAAATGACTACAGATTTTGAATATAAAAAAAAAAAATCAAGTGTTTATTTCTAACCACTGAACAAAATCAGCTTTAATTGTTAACTCAGAAAAACCAAATCAGGTGAGTGACAGATCTGTTAAATGTTCTGCTGCATAATCCAAATGATCTCAGTTTACCTTATGGTCTTTGAATTATGTAGAGATTCTATCACTATTAAGGAAGAGATGGGTACGTGAAAGAACCATAAATCACTGTTAAGAAAATTTATGTGACATGTGATGGAACTTTGTTTTCTACAGAGAGAGTATCCAAACCATATAACTACCCTGTTCTGTTCTAACTCACCAATGGAATCTACTCAAGGTAATTTGAATTATTTAAAATATAAATTCTTCAATATATTTTTTTTCTGTCTTCCATTAAAGCCTAAAACATTCCTTAGGCTCTAGGCTCTCTAGAGACCAACTAGAGTTTATGCCATTGTTCTTGTCTTTACTTCTTTGATCTCCTTGTTCAGTTCACTGAGACTTCCTAAGTCTTAGCTCTTTCCTCCATGTAATGGATGTCATAATGCCTATATCATAAGATGGCTGACAACTTAGATAATGTCATTCATATAGAGGAGCTAAGAGATGAAAGAAAGAAACTGGTTTAGGCTGGGGACTTAATTTAATAGAAAAGAATGGGCTAACACATGTCAAAACTCAAGGAAAGGGGTAAATGAAAATAGATAATCATGCTTTCTTGCACAGACACACTATGAAATTTAAGAGGAGTCAAGGGAAAGACTGGAAATGAGTATCTCTGGCGATCACTACCAATAAATGCATTGGTAGTAAGAAACATTTCCCTAACATAAAAATGTGAAAAAGAGATAAGATACTAGTGATTGCAATCTACCTACCAAAGATATGAAAGGGTTAATTAATGTGGGTGTGGTACTTTGGATCACCTTGAAATAAGGATATAATATATTGAATTATGGCAGAATCCATTAGTCTTGCTAATGAAAGAGACTGCATGGAGACTGTCTTTCAGGCCAAAACATTCTACTCCACCTGTTTTCACTCTCTCTACAGTTTCCATGAGGCCAACTAAGGCTACAGAGTGGGAGAGTCACAGTATACACATTACATCACTCAATACAACTGTAGTAGGTAAAGAACAGAACCACAGAGAAGAGGCAAAAACACCCCCACAATGAGAACATTGGGAGGCAGCTTATTACCATCATTTGCACTTGAATATTTCAGAATTCGGTTGTCCTTCATAGTAGAGACTTTCCATTTTAAAGAAAGGACAGTAGTGAAGGTCTCTGTGGTCCTAAAGATATTCAGATACTTAGTCAATGAGAGAAGAAATCTAAGTATGAAGTCCTAAGAATCACTAAGTAGTTAGTGGAGGGAAGAGATGCGTTATATACCACATATGTGAACAGGACATTGAAGTAGCATTGAACTTTTGCTTATTTGAGGGCATGTGATTATGAGTAAACTAGTCAGTATGTTAGATAGCAGACAACCATGAGCAGAGAGTGAAGGGGTAGGGGGAAAAGAGGAAAGAAGAGAAGGACATTCAGGTACAGGCTGACAAGGTCACAGATGTCAGTGCAGGTAGGACTGATAAACAGACATCTGAAGACCACAAACATGCCAAGATATTATGGAAAGTGAGCAATCAACATGGGACTTGAGGATAACTGACGTGGCAAGAAGCTGAGAAGTACTAATCCGATCTTCAGGCACACAGGAGGCCACCTTCACCTCAGCTCATTATACTCTCGTTATAATAGAATTAGGATTGCAGCTTTGACCCGCCCCCACCTGCTAAACAAACATAATTCTGGGTACTTAATACGTACCCCAGGAACCTATCAGTTCCAGGAAACCATGCTCATTTTCCAAGAAAACTCTACTCCAATCCTGCCCCTAAGTGGAGTCAGGGGAGGACATACCAACCAACACCCCCATAAAAGCTATAACTCTCTGGGGCATAGTCATTGATTCCTTCCTTTGGGGTACCAACCACTCCCCATGCTTGAGAATGCACTATACTTTCCCTTTGCCTCAGTCAACAATAAAAATTCACTTCTTGCTTAATCTTGTCTAAATCTGGTGAAACTGTGAGTGCTCAGGAGCATAAGAACCCAAGAAGCCCCACTATAACAAGGAAATGAGAATTTTAAATGAGAGTCATTAAAGGAGAAAAAATTCAGATTTGGTTAATAAGCAAATTGCCAACAGACAACAGGTAAGCTAAACTAGAATTTGCTTATCTACTTTCATTTTTATTTTGTAAAGTTGCCTTCATCAAGTAGTTTTATGCACAAAGACTCCAATTAAATATGGTCATATACATGTATTCATATACAATATATCATTAAAGTGGACTAGACCAGGAAAACTGGTGGAATTGAACATCATTGTTTTGAAAACCTGAGTAATAACTATTTTCTTCCTCTTCAGCATGTAAACAATGAAAAGTAATCTGTGCATGTGTGTAGGATGGGATTTGTTGAGGAGTATTAAGTAATGGATACCTTTACAAAATAGAATGGTAATATGTTATGATACTCAAATACTTAGCAATCATCGCCTCTGTATTTATTGCATTATCCTTGATTTCTCTGCCTGTCACTAAGTAGTAACCTGAATAAGCCCCATTGCACTTAAAAACAACTAGGATGGATAAATAGAACAAATTATTTGAGCCAATTCTTAAGTGGTACTGCTGATAAACTGAAAATAAACACTTCTCACTGTTTCCAAGACCCTTCGAGAGATGAACTTGATATTAATGGTTTAATGTATCAGCGACATTTTACAGTTTAAAAAATAGAATTTCCAAGTCCTTTGCTTCCTGGTCTGTTGATAACTATATGCTTATTTTTAAAGCTTCCCTTGAAAGTCAGACATTGAATTATTATTTAAAGCAAAAAGCTATTCAATAAGTTTAGTAAGATTTAAGTCCAAATTGGAAGATTAATTATAGTGGCAATGACATAAAAAAAACAAACAACCTACAATAGTTAAGATTGGGTGTAAGTACAAAGTCTTCAGTAACTGAAAGACATTTGCTTCATTTACTTGATTAATCTAGTGTTGAGAACCACTATAAAAGCAGAGCCCATGCAATGAAGATTGAATGATAGCGGAAATCCTGAGGGTTTCCTGATGACAGACATCCATACTAAATGCCTCGTCATGATTTGCTTTAAGGCAATCTGTATCTGTGTACCAAGAGAATCAGTAATGTGTAGCCTCTTATTTTTAAATGCTCATGAGTTTTATTATTAAAAACCTAGAAAAAAGCAGAACCTCATAATACCTATCTCTCTGAGAAGGTTTCTGGCAATTAAATTACATTTGCAAACATGATGGAAGCTACTAGGTTGAATAATCATTGCACATGACAAACAATAAAATTCTCAATTGCTTGACTGGCTTCCAATTTTTATTTTATTTTTAGTCACCCCCTAGTTTTCAAGGTCTCTTGCCAGCTTTATGTTGGTCTAGAGATCTTTTTATACTTTCTAAATGGCTTTGAGCTGTTGTCATCAAAACTATTTCCTTACTCTTTGGGCAAGATAATGTCCAAGTTTAACCTAAACTAAGGGAGTTCTCTCAGATTTCAGTGCGCTGAATTTTCTGGAAAGCTTAAAACCTTCCTGGGACTATCCCAAACCACTGGCTTTCACACAATCAACTTTTTTGTTTCCAATAGAAGCAAATCTCAAACTCCAGTGGTCATCCTCCTATAATCTAACAATTTATTTCCTCCCTCCATAAAGGGAGGGGCTAAATCTTTGAGCTCTTCACTAGAGGGCGCAAGGCAATGGAAAAGAGCAAGAGATTGTCATTACTAGGATATGAGCTCATTCACAAAATATATACACTGTCTCTTAAAAGATACTAGAGTCTTCCTTTATAAAACAGGTGGACAATTTCTCAAAAATATTATATCTGTATATCTAGGGGTGCATATTACAGTTGATCTGAAAATGTAACTCATTCATTTACATATCCCAGATACACTAATTTGACCTCTTTTCCCCACACTCTGGCCATGGATCAGGGGTAGGATTTTGTTTGAAGAAAAATATTCAGGTAGTGGGTATGCAGCACAAACAAAAAACTGCAACGTATGATTTCTCAGATGATCAGAGAAAAATGTACAATACCTCCTTAGTAGCCTGCCTGCTCCCAGCCCCCACCAACTTCCATTCTTCATAGATCACCCAACCTGCCTTCTATCTTCCTTTGCCATCCTTGTTTTAGGGCTTCACAGCCACTTCTGCCATGCTAACTTGACCTATGAAATATGGATTGTGTGAAGTCATCTCAACTTGTATATATAGAAATGGTTGGCCCTGTCCAAGTCTCCTTTTCATCCCTCCAAAAGCACTCTACAGGTACTCATGCCTTGGCCCACCCACCATTCCAATCCATCCCTTTCAGTCTCCTCTGGCTGCCTTGAACAGAAAATACGTCTTGCTGCATCCCAGAAACTTCCTGAAAATCAAACCAGACTCTCAGGCCCTAATGAAGGAAGTCCCCTGGAATTGGAGCCATCGGGCTATATATCTGGTCTATATATAGTCCTATAACTATGGTTTTGGATATATATACATATATCTATGTGTGTGTGTGTGTGTGTGTGTGTATATATATATATATATATATATATATATACCACACATAGGTGTTTTGTGTGTATCTATGTTCATTTCCAACAATGACATACACATATGACCTAGGTTCTTTAAGATTATAAAGTTATGTAAGAGAAGAAACTGCTGAAGGAAAAAAAAATGGAAACGATCACATATGCTGCAATAAAAAATAATCTATTGGTACACTTAGATATTTTCATATATTCCCCAATTGCTAATTAAAATACTCTTAACTATAAATTCTGTCAGTTTGGATTCATGTTTATTATTAACTGAATGGCAGAAAGTCAGATCAAATTATGAAAATAGAAGCCTCAACCATGGTGCTTTCTCACATTACTGAGGCAATGTGGGAGGATTTGGCTCCAAGTTTAAGTTTCTTGGGGACCTTCTTAAGCTCAATTATAGTTAAGCAGCACAAATTGAGAATTTATTACAAGATGAGTTGTTTTCTTCAAAAGATTAGGATATAAATAAGTAAAAGCAATTCCTGCCCACATGGTAACTACAATCTGCTGGAAAAGGAGGTTGTCAGAAGTGAAAATATGACAAGATTTAAAAGACCAGGATTTTAGAGATTTTTAGGAGAAAATAAAGTCAGTCATTTGAGAGAGAAGAATCTAGAAAAGCCCAATGGAATAAATATAAGGAAAATAAGTATCAAAAATTCTATGATGATGGAAAGCTAATGATTTGCATTTGTACTCAATAACATGGCATATCTGGCAAATAATTAGACCACATCTTCAGTTTAATTTCCTATACATGGGGTAAGAGTACTAAGTCCAAAGACTAAATAGAATGCGTTGGTTATTTAGAGTATCTATAAACAAAAGGTTATCAAAGCATCACTCTTGTAATCTATGTGATGATGATTAATACGCCAGCATCTGAGATCATTATACATACGGTGCCTCCTGTCTTGTATGATCCTATAATCTAAACTGAGTTCAATATTCTAGTGATGCATTCATATCATTAACGACCCTAGAGAAGCAAACACTTATTCTGCAAAATAATTCTGTTGACCTTGAACCAAGTAAGTGCTTGATCAGGTATTTGCAGGAGTGTGAGTAACATTGTCATTGTTACCTGGAGTCAGGATCATAACTGGGAATAACAGACAGTGTGAAACTAGGAAATTCGGGAAGCAATGGAGCTGACCAGCAGGATATATTCCATGTTCACCTTTCCCCCGAGTGTGTACGCTAACCCCAAAGATACACACCAAATCCTTAAATGTCTGGCCTTTCCCAGAAATATTGTCATAGTTGGTCCCAATTATTGGTATAGGGAAGGTGATATCTTTACAGGTTTTAAGGGCTAATGAATGAGAAAGAGTTGTAGAGTCTCAGTTTGCAGGCAGCTGATTATCATGGAACTTCAATGAATTTGTCAGTTTTGACCATTTGGCACAGAGTTACCAGCAAGAGAGAATTAACACTACCTTCTGCTCACCCTTATGCTCATTACCAGGAACTCTGCTGCCTTCTTCCAGTTCCGTCAAGGGGACAACAAACTGCAGTCACGGGTCATGTACCCTGGAGTTTTACATTTTATTATGACAATGTCATGTTCATTGATTCACATTTTTTTATGGTAGGCTTCATACTACAAACCACAGAATTCACAGTTGTGAGGAGGGCTGTGTGGCCTACAAAATCTATTTGCCATCTAGCGTTGTACAGAGTAAGTTTGTTGACCTCTGCTTTCTCTCATGTCATTCAATAATTTCCCATTGGTTTTGCTTGACTATGAGTTGTCACTTTCCAATATTGTGAAATGCATGGCAGCAGATAACGAAATGTTATGATCCTCATTACTTTCTGTCTAGTTACTAAGATAGGATTTGGGATATAATTATCATTCCCATAAGCTAATATCTATAAACATCTATGGAGAAAGAGAGAAAGAAAAGAAACAACAATTTTTAGGATACTAAAGTAGCAGAAGCAAAAAGATTGGGAGAGAAAAGGAATAAAATATGAAAGTAAGTAAACACAGTTTCCACAATCTACAAAAGACAGACTCCTGACATATTCTAATTTAAGTAATGCCTAGGCCCAGGACCTAAGAATCTATTGATGTAGACGTTGAACAGTAGGGAAACGGCTTAGAACTTTTTGAAATTCACCCTAAAAAATCATTTTATTTATTTAGCAAATAGGTTCTTAGCAAAATACTTTTCTGCAGTAACCATAGTCTATAAAAAAAAAAAAAAAGCAGGAATCTAGAAAAATGATATAGTCAAAAAACAGAATATGTGCAAATGGTTGTCAGGAAATGTCATAGCCCAGATTTATTTCTGCCTTCTAAAAGATATGTAGAAAATAAACATTTTTCAGGATAAAAATAAAATATATCCAGATACAGGACTACTGTTAAGGAAAGGTTTATTTGCACTGGCTTGATCATTTGAAAGCATCAATTTGAGTGTTGGATCAATAATTTACCAAACTGTTGAGTAATATACTATGGCATCTGTCTCAGATATGGCACTGTAAATATTTCACAGATTTCAACATTTACTATGATTACAAGTATGTGTTAGTGTACAGCTTAATACTGTTTTCAAGCAGAAAAGTAAAAATGTTACCTCTAGCCAATACTTATCTCATATAATAGGACCAAAGGTAAACTCTCCTCATGACATTAAAATAGCCTGAGTCTTGGTTTTCTGATCTCCCAGGGCAGAAAAAAATGGCACAATGTTATCAGCTCGTGGACACATTTATTTTTGTATTCAATAGTAACAAGTCACTACTCAGTATTTTAAATAGGTTAGCAAGTTGTAAAGCCTTGGACAAAAAGCCAAAGATTTAATAAAGTTTCTTAGTTCTTTTACTCATTAATAGTATGGTTAGTATTTGAGATCCTCATTCTTTAGAATCCATTCATGGTCTCCTGGTCTTCTGGCAATCCAGGCAAAACTGCAGTAAGTGGTTTTGAAGGACTATTGAGGATTAGACTAGAAATATTTGAGAAGGTCAGATGATGGATGGGCCTGACTAGACGAAAGATCTGCCTTTTATTCTGTGATCCAAAGAGAAATTATCCAGACATACTGTAACGAACTCTTTTCCTTATCCCTGGACACCCAAGCAAGTATTTCATTCCTAGAGGGAGCAACTAGGAAAATAAAGTTCAAGTGTTTTCAAAGCCCCTTCACAGCATCTCTTGATCTGCAAGAAACAAGTTAAGTGTTTCCCCCAGAGGAGAGCAGAATCAATAACTGAATAAAAGTGAGGAGTCACACACCTACATCTGGGCTACATGGCAAGGACCATGTTCTTTGCAGAAATGAAGACGTGTGAGGGATGGACAGGTTTTCTCCAGAGCTTGACTATTCATACCGTCCTTGACAAGTGACAGAAAAACATGAACATTAAGAGTGTCAACATTGAATCAAAACTTCCCTGGCTTACATATCATTCCTCCACTTACTACTTGAGTGTATTTTAACTTGTGACTCAAATTCCTCTTAATAAAGAGGAATTTCATTAGTTGCACTCTAGTGGTCAAGCAGATAAGGCCACTGGACACAGTCCATGTACTTTCCAAGCACCCAGATTTGCATCCAGGGCCACAGTAAAGAACCAAAAGGAACAACTAAGTGAAAATTTATAAAATCCTAACTCCTCTCTCTTCCTGCCTGTACCTTTCCTTAAAAAAAAAAAAAAAAAGATTTCAGAATGTGCATGGGGTTCAAAGACACATTACCCAGGGGCACACTTAACTCAGTTCTCCACATGTAATAAGCTCTCACTCCTTACTATGAATGTACAATTGCTGGTTAACATGTTAACATCTCAGTCTGAATAGTTTTCATTAATCCTGTGGGAGTGGCAACCAAAGTGCCCTTCAGTTTCGAGAATACTCTCTAGAGGGGATTTAGCAGTGTGACTAATGATAAATTCCTGTGAAACAGAAACTTTATTCATTCACTCAGTTACTGCTGATTGCTTGTGACAAGATAATGCTTTGTGACTTATGACATACAGGAACCCCGCTCTTCTGGGCAGAACATCTGTATTCATTTCCCACACATTTTAGGAACTGCACTGTGTGTGGTGATGATCTTTCCTGTCATTCTTAACTTAATGATTAAAATTATGTGTGGATGAAAATGTCAGGTTGCATTCACCTGAATACAGTCATCACAGAAGGGTTTGAGCTAACTCTCTCTGGACAGTGACCATTTTTCCCAAACAGCAAGCACAGGAGTCTTCCACCTCAGATGCTACAAATAGTTGAAGATCTTGACATGTGGTGCTCTCTGGGATGTGCTCATGGCTCCATAAACCATCCCAAAGATGTAAGTCTGGCTCACTTAGACATTTTTCAAGATGGAGATGGGAGAGCACATCAGACATCTCAGTGAGGCAATGAGACTTAGACAGATAAGGCCAATGATATGCCACATTTAACATCTAAAACAGGGGACCTACTGTAAAATGGAATACATAGCACAAAAAGGTAGACATTCAAATATAAGATGACTCAAAATCAATATTTAACGCACATTCACATAACATTACTGGACAACCAAACAGATTAGCAGCAAGAAACACCCTCTATAGCCCCCATAGTTACTTAGGTGCCTAGGATGATAGAGGTGCCAGTGCCACCATTTTCAACATGGGATCTTTCAAATCTTCTCAGTGGTTGTCCAGATTCCCAGAAGGCACAGAATGATACGACTATGGAGTGCCACCTGTCAGAGGCTATTTTACAGACTTGTTCCAAAAGTCTTTCACAAAACCCTTGCTCATATTTTACTGCCCAGAAGCCTCAAATGGCCACATCTAACTGAAGTATAGAATTTGAAATGGAGTCATGTGCTCAAGGAGATAAGTAGAACTTGCTTTGTAGTAATGATTTCACATAACTAAGCAAATTATCATCTTTTCTAGTAAGATGTTTCTCCATATTCTCTCCTGAACTTGTGTTTAATCTAACCACCACTTTTTGACCTAATTCATTTAAGCTACCTTGTCCTCTGTTTTCTCTATACCATGATGATGGATTCAAACCTGAGCATTAGAAATATTGTGAAAGTTCCATGAAGTACAGTGTCTGGTGCTTAACAGACTCTCAGTAAATTATATCTTTTATTAGAGACACACAGGCACAGAATCCCTGTCAGAGTCTTGTCTGTATCTTAGGAAAAAAGATTTTCATAATCTGCTCAAAGTTTATATTAATTGCTCCTCTCTACAAGCTACATAAACGCATGTGTGATCACTGGAGTTAGTTCTTAGACATAATTCAGTTTGGATAGCTTTATATTTTATTTTCCCCACAGCCAAGGAAGATTCCCTCTGCTGAAGAACCCCTGTTTATGTACATTAATTTGTCATCTGAAATTAAGAAAATAATGTTTGTAAATATTTCATTGGACTATATTATAAGTGTACCCATGCCTATATTTAAGATTTTCCTCATTATTAACTGAAAAGCATACTATACCTTGGTCTAATTGTACAGAAATGAACAGGTCAAAATTTATGAAAGTAACAATTGTTAAATATTCAGGTAAAAGTATCTTCTAATATTTTTATGATTTTAACTCAAATGTCATACCTAGTGATTACTGAAAAACCTGCAATCACCACCACCACCGCTACTGTATTAGACAAGATTTTTCATAGCAGTTAGATTATCTAGTTGTAAATATCGAATTCACAGAACAAGTATAACACACATGGAACCCACATATATTAGATATTTTGTGAATATTTACTGAATGAATACATTTAAACATATCTGAGTATGAATTCAGGTTTCTAGGAATTCCAAGTCTTCTATCTATCTAGAATCATAGAGAGTTTTACCAAATTGGAATCAAATATATTTTCCCAAATTAATCAGTCTCTCAGAATTTCTTTATGGATGAAATTTTCATTGACTTTCAAGTTATCATAGGTATGCTGACCTCTTTTTTATTTCCCTACCTGGTATCTTATATCAGAAATGTCAATGCTAAAGTAAATCTTATAATCATCCTTCTCAGTAGTTCAGAAACTTGGATAATTATGACTAGGCAATGTCCTTCAAAGACAGCGATTTAAGTATTTTGCTAAAATTTAGGCATCATTTTTTAAAAACTTAGCAGATTATTCAAGTAATACTTGTATGGTCTCAGTAGTTGACTAAGTGTCCTGGTTCATATTACTTTTTGACAAATTCATGCATTATTTATTCTCACATTACTAAGTAATAACAGTCAAAATTTTCTATACACCCCCCCCACCCTACACAAATACATGAATAGTATCTGTGAAAATACATATTCACTGCAACTTGCTGTATGCCGTTCATTAAACACATTCCATAGTCTTTGATTTGGTTTGAGGAATATGATATGCTTCCATGATAGAAACTAACCCTCTTTCACAGCACAGGTACATCCACTAGTCCATATTCTAAACAAAATGGTCATCATCCCGGTCTCAAATGGAAAAGCTCTACAAGAACAAATCTTCACTGAATTTACTTCCTTTCAGGATTATTTCAACTATTAATAGAACACATTAAACCTTAAGCACATTGTTCATGATGCATTTCTAAGTACTTTTACTTTCTCCATAATGATAATTAGTGAAATTTCGCCTTTAAGATTAACACAGTTGCATAATGTCAAAGTTGGGAAGACAAACATTCCACATAAAGACTTTGAGGAATAGTATGGGAACTTGAAAATAGAGTGAATTTTTACCTTATATTAATGTAGTGTGCTTTATCTTTGCTAATTGACAGATGAAAACACTTTAGAGAAGTGACCTACCCAACATCACATAGCTCATATATCACAGCTCTGGACTTAAACATCAAACCAATTATCCTCGGTGTTTATATGTTTCTTCTCATATAAGAATCTGTGTGCTTTTTATAATATTTAATAGAAGAGTCAGTGTATATGCATGAGGGTCTTATTGTTAACAGGAAGTTAAGATCATCACTGTTACAACTCTGATCTTTTGAGGTCAACATGACAACAGGTAAGCAATCATGATCTACAACTATATGGACATTTCTCATGTTCTAGATAAATGATTCTTAACATTGATATCATAAACTAAATCAATTAGGGATGTTATAACAAAAATATCATAGACTTGGTTTTTAAACTGCAATAAATTTTTTCTCACAGTTGTGGAGTCTTAGAAATCCGATATTAAGGAGACATCGTATCTGATAAGGGCCCTATTCCTGGTTTGCAGAAGATAGATTTTCACTATATTCTTATAGAGCAGAGATATCATCTCTCTCCTGTCCTTTTTAAAATGACTATTCCTATTCATTATAGCTCCATCCTCATCATCTAATTACCCCCCCCCAAAGGTATCACTTTTAAATAGTATAATGTTGGGAAGTAGGACTTCAATATATGAATTTTGAAACATTCAAACCATAATATAAACCTGTGTAAACCAGACTGGTCTCAAGATCTGCTTCCTCTGATCATGCTGCTCTCATTAACTACAATGCCTTCTTCCTTCCAATGACTATATGAATAGTCTCAAACCTAAGGCCCAGCTCAATTGCTGCATTTTTGAAGTGAGATGAATAAGTTTTCTGCAAATTCCAATTTAAATCTAAGTCTGATTCATAAAACCATAAAGCTTACTAATGTGCCTTTTGGCTTTGGTTGAAAGTAAACTGTATCACTGAAAATATCTTTAAAATGAGGAGAAGGTAAGGAAAATGCAATGGAAGAACAAAAGGATACCCTGGAACCCAAGGAAAGACAAAGAACTGGGTCTGAACTAACATCTGGAAGACTTCAAGAACCATGATGCCACTCTGTCTCCCTTCTCACATCTGCTCCATCCACACTTTCTCTCTTGGGGCTCATCTCTGCAGATGCAATCTATAGAGATCTGGTTTCCACTATACTGAACTTATCAAGATGAGCGCTAGTCCAAACTAAGGAGGGCTGAACCAGGTCATTTAAATTTATCTGACTATATCTCATGTAGATAACTATCTCCTGAAAGTACCACACTGACATAGATGAACATATATACATCCCATTTTCATTGCTCCATGGCTATTAAATTTTGTAGCAAAGATAGCAGTATAAAGTTTATGATTTAAATTCAATATAAAAAAATATACTTACAATCAGTCTTTTTGGCTGTTTAGAAACTTCTTTGTTATTCTAAAATATATTATGAAAGTGTTTCTTTATAGGAGATCACTGGTTAAACTAAAGAGACGGGGGGAGAGAGAATGAGTGAGTCAAAGAGAGAAGGAAGGAGAGAGAAACAGAAAGGGAGAGAGAGAGAGACTTGAGAGAAGAGCACCCAAGAGAGAGAAATATGGCACATTTTCTTCCCATCCCATTACACAAGCTTTTATTGAATTTCTATTATATATGGGGAGACACTGTGCAGAACACTTGTGGGATACAGAGATAAATGACACAGAGTCTCTTCTCTAAGATTTCACAATCTAATGGAGAAAACTACATGAGTCTAAGCAATTCTAATTCAGATAGGCTGTAAAACATGCTTCAAGGTAGGGAAGGAGGACAGAACAGCCAAAAAAAGTGTATTCATACTCAGGGAAGGAGACAAACTTCCCACCAGCGCTGAAGAGCTGAAAACTGAAGATGATCTTGAAATGTAAAGTCATTTTTCTCTAAGGCAAGTATTTAGTAAAAGCTTCAAGTATCAATACTGAACACTCATCATGTACCATGAGAACATTATTATTAAAAGCTTACTTGAAGTTTTATTATGTGCTGATTTTTATAGCAAGTGCTTTTCATGTGTTAAGGCATTTTCACGAATCTGAAATGTGACTTAAAAATAATTGAACTTTCAAACATATGTACCAGGATTTATGTATTTATGGCATGACTTCCATTTAAAAAAAATCAGAATGTAATAATTACAATTAGAGGTCACATTATGTAAAGCCCTTGAATAATTCTAGTGAAATAAAAGCTCTTAGTTAAAACATATTTGCAAATACATACGGTCTAATGTAGAGTGCTCCATTATTAGGCCATAATGGCAGTTAAACAAATTCTAAGAGGCTTCACTAACAAAACAAAGCACATTTATTTGCACTACTTTCCTTTGTGCTTCTCTCTGACACTTCAGATTGTCAAGTTCTCACCATGAGACCCCTCTTCCTTATCACCCACCTAACTTTTTCAGTGTAAATTGATAATCCTTCATGATTAGAGACCTGCCTTTACAAGTTGGCTGTTTTTCTTTCAAATTGGAGATGAGAGCAAGAGATAAATTGCCAAACAAAATCATATTTAAGAGGATAGACAACTACAACTTCCAGGGAATTAAAACTCATCAACCTTAAATGCAAAATATAGCAGTCAAACCCCATGATAAATTGGTGTACTTTTGTTTTTCTGCATTTGATTGTCCTTGTGATATTAATCCCATGATCACAGTTGTTTCAGTAGGTTATTGAAGAGACATTACTCCCCCTAAAAAATGTGACAAATTAAGAATATCACCAAAGATTTATTCTGAGAAAATGTTTGAAAGAGGGACATTTAATTTGATGTCACCTTATTAAACAAACTCACATAATAGACAGAACTTGATATTTTCAACTAGATAATCTAACTGCTATGAAAAGAGCACTAAACGTGATCCAAGGAATAGATGCATGATCTTGGAAAAGACACATCATATACACATAGCCCCATGAAGCTACATGAAAACAATATTACACAACATTGAGTGCTGCAAACTTTTTGAACTGCTCCTTTAAAAATACTCTCCTTGAAATTTCTTGATAACTTCTTAAAATTTTGGCTCAAGCTCCAAAATAAACACTCACTTTTGATTTCCCCAAGTAGAGTTAACTGTAAGCATAACATAGTCAACAAAAATAGTAACTTCTAACATTCATTAGTATCCTGCATATAAAATGGAAATTGTAAGTCATATGAACGAATTTGTTCATGACTACCTGTTCTGTTTGATAAAATTTTCTTACATACAAGAAGATTGATGTTCAATTTACCTGTGTACTATACATCAGAGTGATGACACAGAGTAAAAAAAAAAGTGAGATTATGTAGATGTTTGTGCTCTCCATCGTGCAGAATTGTTATATCTAATAAAATGATCTGTGTGACACTCGTGTCAATTCTAACATACTGTCAGACATTGCCATAGTCTCCCAACCAGAAAATATCAGATCTACACTAAAAATCATTATGAAATCTATGTACTGTTTATTAAAACAGCAGAAATCTATGTTCTGAAAATCTGGTGAAGAATAGAATATCTTTTTTTACCCTGAATAGAATAGTTAGAATGACCTGACTGTGTTTGTCTGGGGTAAGATATACGGGTATGGGACATAGAAGGATAGATAAAAGGCTTTGCATCAAATATATTTTAAATATATATTTACATTGTTCATTATGGATAAATTTGTATTATACATACCTGAAATCCAGACTATTCATCCTTTCTTGAAAAAGTTCAGCCTTCCCTTCCCACCAAGCCAGTTGCATTGCTCTACTTTATTTGCCAAATCTATCAAAGTCTCCTCTTTGCTGGTCTTGCTTCTACCATTAAGGTAAAGAAGGGTGACATTCCAGTGGTTCCTTGTGCAGAAGTGCAGAAGTAACCAGGAAAACCAGAGTAAAGATGGTTAATTTGTGAGAGCAGCAGAGGGAGAGAAAGCTCCATCCCTACAGGCCCAGAGACAGGACCCACCCTTGGGTTATCATCGCTTACTGCCATCTCATGCCTTAGAGGCTTGAGTTAGCCTTCATCTCTATCACTTGCCACATGAATTTACAGGTGAAGAAATTGAGAGCTTGCAGTATGGATTACCTCCACAAGGCAAGGGGAAAGATTAATTTATTTGAAGTCATTGGGGCAATACTTTCGTTTTGTCCCCAGAGGAGTCACAGAACACATGAAATCAGGATTATCATATGACTCCTGGGGCAAAAAGTATGATTTACGCTCTTAGAAAATTGAATTCGCACCAACATTGTTAAAAGGATAACAGCCTCAGGTGGAAAGATCATCTTAAGGATGTATCTCTTGGGCATTACATCTGACAAATGTATTTTTATGGGAGGAAAAATGTGCTAAAACCACAACAGTGCCTCATCAACATGGTATTTCAGAGAAATAATTCCACGGCAGATATGGGATACATATATCTTTGTCCTTAAACCTGGCCATTCGTAAATTTTTGGTACTACATGTCAAATTAACATATTGATATAAGACCCAAAAGAAACTTTCATTAACTATAGCATTAGTTCATATTGATGGATAAATGTGATTCAGTGCTTCAAAGTACCTGAATAGAATCTTCCATGATGGCAAGAAAATAGCAATGAATCGATATAATAACTTTTCTCTATATAAGAAAAATATGGAACCATAGGGAAACTTCACACATCCTTGGTCCATAAACTTGTAGAACACTGTGCTTAAAAATAATGGAGGAGAGGGCGTTGTGAAGCATTTCCAGAATTGGGGAGTAAGAACATGGACAACTTTTCTCCTTCATAAATGCAGTGAGAAAAATTATAAAATGTTTTCTAGAACTCTGGAAATTAACCAAAAGCTCAACAATCCTTAGAAACTTTATTCATGAAAAATTACTGAGCTGTATTTTTAACAAAAAGCAATTACAAGACAAAAAGAAACTGATAACATATGAAATAACATTCCTTATTGTTCATAGGAATAAAAATGAATCAGTAGAAACTATTCATGAGGATGCTCACAGGTTGAACTTACTAGAAAGGACTTTAAATAAACTATCAAAATAATTGAAGACATGTCTAAAGAGCTACAGGAAATCATGATAATGATGTCTTATCAAATAGAGACTATTAAAAAAGAGAATAATATGATAATCAAAGAGATATGGATTTTAAAAGTACAATAATTAAGATTCAAAAAATGGAACAAATTTGAAAAGGCATTATGAAAAACAAAGAAAATTGAAGACAGATCAATTGAGATTACACAAACTGAGAAATAGAAAGAAATGAATAAAAATGAACAGACAGACCTAAAAGGATTCCATCTACTATCCCAAAATGGGAATGATAGAAGCATTAGAAGAAGAGATAAAATGAGAATTAAATGTTCCAAGTTTGAAGAAAAACATTAATCTAACAAACTAAGAAGCTCAATAAACTTCAAGCAAAATAAACTCAAACGAATCTGTATCTAGAGACACAAACTGCCAGAAGGAAAAGAATCTTAAAAGTAGCAAAAACAAAACAAAACAAACAACAAAACAATTACAGTTCATTTTGTACTAGGAATTCTCAGTTCTCAACAATTGGCTTGGAGGAGGCCACGGAGGCAAACAGGCAGTGGGATTATGTCTCCTAAGGACTGAAAGAAAATTACTATAAAGTCTGAATTTTATATCCAAGAAAACTATCTTCAAAAATGAGTGCAAAATTGAGACATTTCAACATAAACAAAAACAGACAATTGTTAGCAGAATTGATCTGTAAAAGATACTAAAACAATCCTAAAATATGGATAAACCATAAAAGATCACCAACAGCACAAATAATCTGAACAAAGCTAAAGGCATTGTGTGCCCGGATTTCAAACTATATTACAAAGCTATGCTATAGTGATTGGAAGACTATAGTATTTGTGGAATAGCAACAAAGACCTATATTAATAGAATAGAATAAAGAGCCCAGAAACATATGATCAATCAGCTTATGACAAAGAGACAAGAATATGCAGTGGGGAAGGCAAATTCTTCAATTACCAATGTTGGGAATATAGGATGGCTGCATGCAAAAGACTTAACTGAATCACTATCTTACACATACAGAGAAATTAACTCAGGATAGATTAAAGTCTATGAATATAAGACCTTTAACGCCAAAAATCCCAGGAGAAAACATAGGTGGTAAGCTCACTGATATTAACTTAGCTGCTTTTCCTGATTTAATTTGCAGGCAAGGATACCAAATGCAAACATAAATGGATTACATCAAACTAAAAAGCTTCTTCACAGTGAAGAAAACCAACAACAAAAAAATTCAAGCTAGAATTGGGAGAAGATATTCACAAATCACATATCTGATAATAAGTTAATATCAAGACTACGTAATGAACTCATACAACTCAACAACCAAAAAGCCTCTATGAGTCAAAAATGGACAGAGGCATGAATTGGCATTTTTCCACAGAGATTCTACAGATGTCCAACAGACACGTGAAAAGATATTCAATATCATTAATCATGATGAAAATGCAAATCAAAACCACAATGAGATATCACCTCACTCTTGTCAGTACAGAGATCTTCACAAGGACAAGAAACTGTGGCGAGAGTGTGGAGAAAAGGGTATCTTCAGGCAAAGTCAATGTTAGACTTAAGACATTTTTATAGAAGCACCTGTTTTCTCCATGCTGTTACTTATGAAACTCAGAATTTTCTCATTTAATGACTTTTATCTGTTACTGCTTATTCCATGTTGTTTGCTTTTTCATTTGATTTGGGGGGTAGGTTGGTGGTAGTGGTTGACCTCATCTTGTTTTCCCTTCTTTCACATCTAGTAATTAATGTGTTGTTTATTCCCACATTGAGCCTTTTTTGGCAGAGCACAAGCACATCCTTGCATGGTCTAGACAAAGAATGGGAGAAAAAGCAGAAATTAGCTAGGGCCAAAAGGCCTGCAAAGTGAGTGAGCAAAATAGAAGTTAAGAACTTTGTTGATGATTTTTGCATCTGTATTCATCAGTGATACTGGTCTGTAGTTTTCTTTTTTGGTGCTGTCTTTGTCTAATTTTGGAATCAGGGTAAT
>RJWH01000355.1:866952-888247 GCA_004363575.1 Solenodon paradoxus | reverse complement strand
ACCCTACTAGGTCACCATCCTGTAGGTGGTTTGACTCCGACCCGCGGAGCCGTCAACTGGGGTCCGGAGATCCACCTAGAACGGATGAAAGGGGTGGGACAAGAGGCGCGAAAAATGACAGCAAGACAACGAATTCTGATCAAGCTGCAAAATTTTATTAAGATGGAGGGACTTATATAGAAAGGGAAAAGAAGGGAAGGAGTTCTGATAGGTGGCCCCTGTGCATGTCTGCTGCATGCTCTTTAGTCGGATTGGAGGGTGGGTGCATGTACAATGCGTGATCAAGACTCTGATTGATTGCTAGTGCGCATGATCAAGGCTCTGATTGGTTGCTAACTGATTGGTTGCTAATGTTCTTGGTTGCTAATGTTTATGCTTTATGAAATAGGGAGACGATCGTTAGGCAAACAGGGAAGTGGCTGAGGTGCCTCTGAGTGCGATTTTCCGTTGGATTACATCAGCCTGGCTTTGTGGCTTGGCCCAAGTCCCCAACAGTGGTTTTTTTTCTTTAAATTTTTTAGAAGTTTTAGATTTTGTAAACTAAAAAAAAAAAGACTTTATACAAATTATGCCTAATTCATCTGCTGCTATATTAATATATAGTAAAGTATATATTTCACCTTTGGTATCTTATGATAATACCAAAGCTTTCTAATGAATGTAAACTCATTTGCAGGCTATTATAAAAAGAACTGTTCAATAGTCCTTGGTCAGTGGAATATTTAGCAATGATTTTGAAAGTGTAGGAAACAAAATTTTCCTTTCTGGATTTGTAAAAGAGATTTGGGGTATTTAAATACTTTCTTCTCCCCATCCACAATATAACTTGAAGAAAATCAGGGTATCTTTGTCAATTAAATGATTAAAGTGAATATACTCATCACAGTATATTCTAGGTTAAGTACAGGAGAGTTATTTGTTATATACTTATATATGATTTATATTATTTAGGGATTCTTTGAAATTCCTAAAATATGTAGAAAACATAATACCCAAGATAATTAGTTCCCTGTTCCCTGTTCCCTACTACCTCAAGCTTACTCTTTCTCTTGTCTTATCAGCCTGGGTACCATCATTCACTTGGTCACTGAGTTCACTTTGGATTTTTTGTTCTCATTCCAATTCTTTTCCAATTAATTTCTAACTTTAACAAATTCTGCTTCCTTTGCCTTTCATATGTATCTTATAAAAATGAAAATATATTTATTTTATTTCCCTGCATAAAATCCAATTTTTAAACCTAGCTCTTTTAGCATTTCATGGTTTGACTTCCATCATTCTCCCCCTTCTTATATCCTAATTCTGTTCCCCTCTGAAATTTTTTTCAAAACGAGAACTCTCAGTATCTTAAATGACCCATATTACTTTCTGTCTCTCTGTCTCTGTTACCCTCTATCACTTTTCCTGATTTGTCCTTCTCGTTCAGCCAACTCTTATTCAAATTGTAAAGCTCAGGCCAGTCATCTTTTCCAAGAATTGTTTACTGAGATGCCCCTCTATTCTGTCTACATAGATTCTGAGTATCTTTGTTTCACAGAATTTGCCACCTCACACACTATTTACTTCTTCAATGAATCTAGAATTTTAATTTCTTCAGGATGGCAAGTACCAGTTCTTTTATTTATGTCTTTTTTATTAGCAATAACTGATACATAGCAGAACTTAATATATAATTTTAAGCAATTAAAAAAATTAAAGCATCATTTTATCACTTTATATTACAAATTTTTACAACGATTTTATGACAAATTGTTTCTCATAGTTATGTCTCTTTTTTGCTGTCTTTCGTAAGTAATATGAACCCAATTCAGTATTTGTTTGACAACAGTCTCCATAAACCCACCTGATAATAAATATGTAAGCATTCAGTAATTGCTATGAAATCATATTTCCTTTTTTATTAAAAAATTTATTAAAATGTGTTAACATTTCTAGCTCAATAAAAGTAAATTATTTTAAAGAAAACTTTTCATAGAGAATTATGTTGGGATCTAGGATTATGCAATGTATTCTTCACTGTGTTCTATGTGTGATATATATATATATATTATATATATGTATATGTGGCACATGCTGTATACACAAAAATACATTTGGTTAAAGATCACCAAGTGTTTTATACTGATTCTTTTTGACAGACTGACACATTGAATCACCACTATTTAAGTGTGGAAGGAAAGCAATGAAACAGCAAATGGTTCTGGAATTTGGGGAATGGCCAATACTTATTCCATGGTTGGCAGAGATGGTGACAGTGAAAGCTATTCTCAAAAACTTATAAGGATGTATCAAGAGGTGAATTTTGATGCAAGTGACTCTGTATATTACTGGAAACATTTAAAATAATTTCTTGCTTTTTTTTGAAAAGGACTTTCTCCAGTGGCATAATATGAAATATTAAAGAAGAATAATAAGTTTAAAGTGTTTGGAAAAGTGAAAAAATATTGGAAGTAGAGGATCTTTTTATTTACATATTTATTGACTTATTTTGAAGAAAAAATTTGAGACTAATTTAGAACATTTTTTCTTCTAATAAAAATTGTGTAATATATGTTGCCTTACTCTGGGATTCTGTTTTACTGCCTCTAGTGACTTTAGAGGCTTGAAATTATAGCTGATGTGGACATTTGACTACCTAAAGAACTTGCCTGTGGAAGATGGGACATGGGCAGTATTAGAGGAATATGGTGAAAGCAAAGGTGATTTATGGGTGGAGCTGTAGTGATCCAGCAAAATATTAAACATAGTTATTTATAGTCAGTTTACACTTATTTACAATGGGAAAGCATTAAATCTGATATTTTATTTAAACATTTTTAGAATACAGTATTACCTAGGAATTTGTAATTTCTGGATTACATGTTTTGCCTATATTTTATTTTTGTATAGTCTCTATTCCCCTATAATTTGTAGCTATTGCCTCTAAGTCACACAACTGATTATATTTAAGGTTTTTTAAATGTGTTACTGAGAATAACATATGCAGAAAAGTGCATATATTATTGTTAACAACTCAATACATTTTCGCATAGCAAACACCCTTATATAACCTCCATCCAGATCATGAATTTAAATATTAAAAACCCTGAGGTACCCCGTGTGCCTCTTAACCAGTTACGACTCCTTTACCTCAAGGCAACCACTATGCTGTTATTGTATAGGTCAGTTTTGTTTTGTTTTTTTGCTGTTTTGAACTGTATGTAAGTGATTCATATATTATATCTTGTGTTTGGTTTCCTTTGTTTAATGTTATGTTTGTGAGATCTCACCAAATAGTATTAAATTCACAACATTGGTGAATAGATCATAATTTATCTATTCTACTGTTGAAGGACATTTGAGTTGTTACTAGCTTTTGCCTCTAATGAACATTTCTGTTATGTATGTATTTGTGCATTAATTTTAGTTCATGAGTGTAGATATGCCTATTGGATTTTCCCCTAGGAATGAAGTTGCTAAGTCATAAGGTATATGTCAGCTTTAATATTACCAAAGTTTTCTACAGTGGGTTTTCCAGCTGATACTCACCAGTAATGTATAAGAATTCCAGTTATTCTAAATTATTACTAACGATGTTAACAAGTATTAGTTTTTTTTTATTCAAGTGTATTTAGTGGCATCCCATTAGAGTTTTAATTTGTTTTTTTCTGATGATTTTTTTGTATGTTCTATATAGAAGTCTCTTGTTAGTTTTGGATATTAAAATATCTTCTCATTATATGAAGAATTATTGATATTCACAAATGATTTTGATAAATTCCAGTTAATAATTTTATTCCTTTATGGATAGAGTTTTCTTATTTTTTCTGTTAAAAATTTTCTTCACTGAAAAGTCAAGAAGTTATTTTCCATGTTATCATCTGGAGGCTTTGTTGTTTTAGTTTTATAATCTATTGTGAAATACATTTTTATCAAAAGTTTGAGTTAGGAGTCATGATTTATTTTTCTCCCATATAGGAATTTAGTATCATAGTGAGGTTCAACTGTTCTAGCTCATTTATTGAAAAAACTACTCTTTTCCAATCATATCTGTTTTGCACTTTGTTGAAAATCATATGACCATATCTCTTTAGATATATTTTGGAACTCTCTTCTATTCATTGAAATATAAATTATTTTGATTTGACTTTTCTAGATTCCTTGCATTTTCATGAAATTTTGGATTTGTCTTCTCATTTTTATAATAAAATCTGCTTGGATTTTGTTAGGGTTAAATTAGATCTGTAGGTCAGTTTGTGCTAAATTGACATTTTAATAGTAATAAATTTGATTTGAAACATGTAATTAATTTTTTATGATAATGTAAATGTACTTTAAAACATTTTAATTTTAAATCTACTTTCAAATTTCTGACACTTAATATTTTATTTTTATCAATGTAACATTGATTGACTACATATATTTCTACCACAAAGGTTCTAATAATACTCCACCATTGCCCATTGTATCCCTTTTACCCCTTGTTCTCACTCTCCAACCCCTTCACCTCCAGTAACTTCAGTTCTTTTGTAAGAACCCAGTGATGTGTTTTAGTTTTGTCTGTTTGCTTTATGTCTTTGTATTTCAGGTATGAGTAAAACCATCCAGCATTTGTTTTCTTCTTCTGACTTATTTCACTTATATAATCGTCTTGAGTTTGATCCACTTTGTCACAAAATGATAAGATTTCATCTTTAAATATTTTTTAGCTGATTAGTATTTTATTGTGTATGTATACCAGATCCTGTTTATCTAATTGTCTATTAATGGGTACTTAGGTTGTTTCTGTATCTGGCTATTCTATATAGTGCTTGAAATGAGCATATCTCTTTTTGATTTAATATTTTCACTTTCTTTGGATATATACCTAGGAGTGAAGTTATTGGATAATGCAATAGTTTTATTTTTAACTTTTATGCATCTCAATATGGTTTTCCACAGTGGCTACCTATCTACATTCCCACCAACAGCATACAAGAGTTCCTTTTTCTCTATCCCTTTGCCAACATTTGCTTTTAGTCTTATTGACATACACTAGTCTCACAAGAGTGAGGTGATATCTTATTGTGGTTTAAATTTGCATTGCTTAATAATAAGTGATGATGAACATTTTTCATATGCTTTTTGGCCATCTGCATGTCTTTGGAGAATTTTCAGGTTTTCTTCCCATTTATTTATCTATTTATTTTGCTGTTGAGTTGCATGTGTTCTTTATATATCTTGGATATTAATCCTTTGCTGGATGCATTATGTGCAAGTATCTTCTCCCATTTAGTAGGACGTCTTTTTGTTTGATCATCAGTTATTTCACTAGAAAGAAGCTTTTTAATTTGATGTAGAAATTCATGATATATTTTCCTGCATTTTCAACCTGTTTTTAGGTATCTAGTAAACATTTCTAGTAAAAAAATTTTAATTCCTGAATTTTCATTTTTTAAAAAGTTTCCATTTGTATGGAAATAGAAGTAGTTTAATGCATTAATTTTTTTCTAAATTCTGATCCCTACTGAAATGTCCATTGTGCCATTATTTTTCTGAATTACTGTTAATTTCTATCTGACATGTATAATATGTGGCTCTTCTGTATGTTTGTTTACATTGTCTTCCTTTCGTTTTGTTTTCCAGTTATCTGATCTTGTTCCCTGGTATCTTGAATAGTTTTTGGTTGGATACTTGGCATTGTGTATGAAAAATTATAGAATTAATTGGCTTAAAGATATCTCTTACTTTTGGATATAGACCTCAGATGAACCACTTGAGAGTTTGTGATATTTATTAGGCATCCTTTCCTAGACAGTTTCAGAATTCTAATTTTATCTCCCTAAATTCCTGATGGACAGAAAAATTCTTCAGCTTCTCATCTTCTCAGCCGATGTATCCTTTTGGCTTTTCTATTGTTCAATTTCTCTATTTCTTGGATTCTCATAGTCATATCAAAAAGTCAACTCCAGGTAGATTCAGGATTTAAATGTCAAAAACAAAATTTAGGTATGCCTTGGTGGTGCAGCAGTTGGGTCAGTTGCCTCTGTCTTGTGTAGTCCACATACATCCCAAGGCCCCGGAATCTTGTCCTGGGGCAGGGGTGGGGGATGTGGACAACCAGGATGAACAACTAATTAAAAATAGATAAAAGATGCTTCTTCCTCCTCTCTCTTTCTTCCTGACTGCCTCTGCATACCTTCATTCCTGCCTGAACCTTTTCTTTAAAATGAAAACAAAAAATTTGACAACTCAGTACAAGTGTGGATATATTTTTTAAAACAGCAAGTTAATTTATTTATTTACTTATTTTAGAGGAAAGGTTTTTTTTTTTACATAAACAACTTTATTACATTAGAACAATTCTTAAGGAAAATGAAAATACAAGCTTTGTAAGAAGA
This sequence comes from Solenodon paradoxus, assembly GCA_004363575.1. NCBI lineage: Eukaryota > Metazoa > Chordata > Mammalia > Eulipotyphla > Solenodontidae > Solenodon > Solenodon paradoxus. The sequence continues at coordinate 881,888 of RJWH01000355.1, read as the reverse complement.
TATTGGCATAAACCCTACAAGGGAATTAATAATTAGCATTTATAAAGTACTCTCAGAAATCAAAACAGCATGGTATTGGAATAAAAATAGACACAAATTAATTGAACGTAACTGAGAGCTCAGAAATAAGTCATTCATATGAACAACTAATTTACCACAAAGATGTCAAAAAATGAAAGTACCTTTAATGGATTCATTGGGAAAACTGGAAACTCATGTACAACTGAATGAAACTTGACTGCTATCTAACACCATATGAAAAATTAGTTCAAAATGATTAAAAATTTGAATTTAAGACCTGGAGTTATGAAATACATAAATGGAACTATAGATGATACACTCCTTGACACTGACCTTAGATCTTTATTGATTCCACTACATTGGCAATGGAAACAAAAGCAAAAATAAACAAATGGGACTATATAAAAATAAAACACTTTTGGAAAATGAAAAAAAAAAAACTATCATACAAATGAAAAGACATCCTGATGAATGGAGATGTTACTTGCAAATCATATATCTGACAAGTGGTTAGTATCCAAAATTTATAAAGAACTCATATAACTCAACAACAACCTGATTAATAAAATAACATAAAATCTGAATTGACACCTCCAAAGAAGACATACCTGATGAGCAACAGATACATGAAAATATGTTCATCATCTCTTATTATCAGGGAAATGCAAATAAAAACAATGAGATTATCAAACTTATGAAAATGACTGTTTTCCAAAAGAGAAGAAGCAAGTGTTAGGATGTGGGGAGACAGGAACCCTTGCTACACTATTGGTAGGAATGTAAATTGGTGCAGCCATTATGAAAAAAAGGATGAAGATACTTCAAAAGATTAAAAATAAAAATTCCACATGGTTCAGTTATCCCAAGTCTGGGTGTTTACCTAAGGAATATAAAAACATTAATTCAAAGAGATCTATGATCCTCGTGTTCATTGCAGCCATTGTTTTCAATAATTAATAACTGGAAACAATCTAAGTTGAATACAAATATTAAGAGATGATTGGATAAAGTTGTGGTATGTATACACAATGGAATATTATTCAGCTATAAAAAGATGAAATTCTACTTGAACAAGATGTATGGACCCAGAGGACATTATATTTAGTGAAATAAGTCAGATGGAGAATGACAAAGTATGATTTCACTCGTATGTGGAAGATAAATAAAATTAATGTATGAACAAACAAAACAAAAATAAACTCAGACTATGATAACAAAAAGTGGTTGCCAGAAGTGAAGGGAGGAGAGTGGATAAAAGGTGTCAATTGTGTGGTGAAAGATGAAATGTAGACTATTGGTGTATAATGTAGTAAGAGTAGATGTTGATTTATGATCCTCTATATCTGAAACCAATATAATATTGTAAACCAATGTAGCTTGAGTAAAAAATTAAAAACACAAGTGAATTCTGCTAAGGTGGCATTTGAGCGTGTTCCCTACTTTGCATCTAAGGGGTACAACAAACCTATTTCTATGGAAGCAAACCCCATAGCACCCAGCAAATCTGGAACAAAGTGATAGTATTGAGATGATGGCCTGAGTAGTGATGTGAATGTCTGTCTGAAGGTGGCTCTGGAGGGAAGTGCGTGGTAGCAGTAGCAGCAGGATGGTGGCTATGGCTATGACTGTAAGAGCAGAAATAAATATTAAAGATATGGAGGACTGTATCTTTTAAACTGGTAAGTAATTCAAAACAGCGATCATGAAGAAACTCAAAGAGATAAAGGAAAGTTCAGAAAAATATATCAAATACAAGAAGAGAGAGCAAAACAAATCAATGAACTAAAAAACAAAATTAGTGAGAAGACAGAAAATGACATATTACAAAAAATTAGAGATTCAAGAGGTGAAGAATGCAATAAATAAGATAAAGAGTACCACAGAAAGTTATGGAAATGTAATTGACCAAATTAAGAAAAACACCAGTGATCTGAAGGATAGAAACGTAGAAAAAAACAAGGTGGAAGAAAAGAGAGAAATTAAAAATGAAAAAAATGAAGAAACACCCCAAGAGTTATCAGACTTCGTTAGGAAATACAATATGAGATCTGGTTTCAAAGATGGTTCAATGTAAGATCTTGAGCTTGCCTTCTTCCCACAGACACAACTAAAAAACCCCCCACCCATTTAGCAGCTATGCCCTATGAAAAAGAAACGGGACCAACATCTTTACAAAGAGAGAGAACACACATCTCCACAAATAATAGAAGCCACACTAGTAGTGCATCACACTATTCTGTTTGGAGATCTCGAGGCTTCAGGGAGAAACCAGTGAGAACAACCATCTCCCTGAACTGAAAGGCATTGTCTCTGAGTGGTTACCACCATACCTGAGAACTGGCTTCCAACTACTGAACCAAAAACCTTGATGTGAGATGGAAAGAAGGCTAGTCTTGTGAACAGACATGTTCTTTCCTGCAGTGTCACACCATAAGCTGCAGTTGCAGGAAAACCTCCAGGGAGAAATGCCCACCCTCTCCATTATTAGTACACTTGTGTAGAACTGCTGGCGCTTGCAGTTGCCTTTCCTCAGGCCACCAGAGACAAATATCAGTAGTGTTTTCAGCAAGTTGCCTTCCATTCTATTCCTTTTGAGTGAAAATAATTGGAAGGGCTTTATCAAAATGGCACTTCCCACAGTCTGGACTTCAACTAAACAGCTTTTCTATTTCCCTGGAACCTCCAGAAATTCCACCCCTAAGTCCTAGGACTTGTTTGCAGTCCCCTGCTGGGACTGCTGCTACTCTGGAGAATAAGGGATTTTCACAAGAATTGTACTTTGCTACAAACAGACTGCAAGTTTCTCTCATGTGGCTTCTATTGGGACTGTGGCCTCTTTGTGGACTGGGCCCACAAGTCTTGTGTTTATCTCCTGGTATCTTCCCATTCATGCCTGTGATTCTGGAGGAAAACTCTGCATTTCCTATCCCAATGCCAACTCTGTAGGCTGAACTCTCAGACCTCAACACAGGGCAGGCCCTAGAGCTTCAATAACCCTGACAAGTGCTGAGATCACACAACTAAACGAAGCTCAGAATTCCAGACCAACACACAGGACTATATTGTGTGGCTCGATACCCCAGTACATGGCCCTTATACCAGTAAAGCCTAACCCATAAAATATATAGATACCAAATAGATTGAAGAGACAGAGAAATATACATGAAATGATACACTCAGAACCCCAGGGGGAAAATCTGAATGCAGCATAATTAAGTAAACTGTGTAATGAAGACTTTAAATCAACAGTTTTAATGATACATAAACCAGGAAAACAATGAGGAACAAAAAGAGAAGTACAAAAAAGGTAGAGATAATATTAAGCAGTTCCAAACAGAATTCATGGAGCTGAAGAACTCAATAAACTGTGCTATATAGAACTGTCCACCATAGGTGGAGGAAGCCTCTAATCAAATCAGCAAGTTAGAAGATAGGGCAATGAAATGCACTCAAGTAGACCAGGAAAGAGAAAAAAGGTGAAAAGAAATGAAGACAGTCTATTATACCTATGAGATAGCATCAAGAGAAACAACATTCACATAATAGGAGTACCAGAAAGAGAAAGGAGAGAAAAACAAATGCCTGGACCAGATGGTTTCACTAGTGAATTCTGCCAAATGTTTTTTTTTTTTTTTTTTTTTTTAATACCAGTGTTTCTTACATTATTTCAAAAAATTGAAGAAGACAAACTTCTAAACATTTTTTATGATGCCAGAACTACTCTAATTTAAAAACCAGACAAATATACCATCAAAAAAGAAAATTATAGACCAATATATTTGATAAACATTGTTGCAAAAATCCCCACAAAACACAAACTAAATTCAAGAGCTTATTAAAAGAATCATACACCTCAGTCTAGTGGGGTTTATTCCAGGGATGCAAGGTGGTTCAAGATGTGCAAATCAATAAACCTGATACACTTCTTCATCAAAAGGAAGGACAAAAACTATATAATCATCTCAATAGACACATAAAAAGCATTTGATAAGGCTCGACATTTTGATGCTAACATGCTCCCAAAATGGGTATATATTGGATGTATCTCAACATAATAAAAGCCATTATGACAAACCCACAGCCAACATAATACTCATGAGGGAAAAGATGGAAGTTTTTTCTCTAAGATAAGGAACAATCTTCACAGAAATAAAACAAAAATCATGAAATTTATGTGGAACTACAAAAGTTCACTAATAGTTAAAACAATCCTGAGGAAAATGAACAAATAGGGAGGTGTTACGCTTCCCAACTTCAATTATCCTATCAAACAGTAGTAATCAAGTCAGCATAGTTTTGGAATAAAAAAACAAACAAACATACAGATCAATGGAATAGAAGTGAGATCCTGGAAGCAAGCCTACACATATATGGACAATTAATTTACAATGAAGGAGCCAAGGGCATACAATGGGGCAAGGATAGTTTTTTCAATATGTATTATTGGGAAAACTGGTCAGCCACATGCAAAAGGTTGAAACTAGATCACTAGTATCTAACACAAAAATTAATTAAAAATGGATTAGAGATTTTTATATAAGAAAACAGGCAAAACATTCCTTGATATTGGCTTAAGAGATTTCTGTAGGAACTCTTCTCCAATACCAAGGGAGATAAAATCCAAAATAAATAAACCTACTTGTTTATTGATTTTATTGATTTGATCCTATCAAATCAAACCAAAAAGTTTCTTCACTGTGAAAGGAAGTCTCATCAAAGTAGAAAGATATTCTGCTGAATGGGAGAAGATATTTGCATACTACAATATGGCAACAAGTTTATATTCAATTTATTTAAAGAACTCATACAACTCAACAACAGAAAAGTAACTCAATAAAAAATGGGCGGAAGATCTTAACATTCTCTCCAAAGAAGATGTAGAGACAACCAACAAGTGCATGAAAAAATGTTCTACTGCTCTTGTTATTAGGGAAATGCCAATTAAAACAACAATGAAATATCACCCTATACCTGTGAGAGTGGCTAGTAACCAAAATTCTGCAAACATGAGTTAGTGAGGATGTGGAGAAAAGGAAGCTTTCTTACACTGTTGATGGAAGTGTAAAATTGTGCAATCATTATGGAAAGCTGTATGGAGATTCCTCAAAAAATCAGGTATGGAAATGCCTTGTGTTCCAGTTATTTCTCAGGTTGGTATTTACCATAAAAACACAATACTAATTTGCAGAGACTATGCACCCCAATGTTCAATTCATCCTTATTTACAATAGCCAATAATTAGAAATAATCTGCCCATCCTACAGATGATTGGATAAAGAGGATGTGTTATGTATATACAATGGGATGCTATGCAGCTATCAAAAAGAAATTCTGCCACTTGCAGTTAACATTGATGGACCTAGAAGGAATTAGGTTTAGTGAGATAAGCCATAAAGAAAAAGACAGTGTATGATATCACAGTATCTGGTATATAGAGAAATCAAACAACAAATAAACTAAAACGAAAATGTACTTTTAGTCAGATTAGTGGTTTCTGGAAGAGAAATGTGGGAAAGGCACATTGGACAGAGGGACTCAGTTGTGTAGTAAAGGAAGAACTGAAATTAAGTAGTAAACTTAATTTAAAATATACAGATGTGAATTTACAGTGATGTACAAACTTAAACTGATTGAATGTTTCTTCAATAAAATTATTAATTAAAATATAACAACTCCAAAACAAAAAACTCTCAGCAAATCATACATTTTATGTTAATTAACTTTATGGTATGTAAATTGTCTCAATAAAGCTATTTTGAAATGAATAAAAAAAATTTCACACATCAATAAGAAAAGCCAGGAAAAATGAACAGGAAGAGAAATTCAAAGAAAAATAAATACAATAAAAGTGTAAAGAGATGTTCAAGATTGTTAGTGAGATGTCTTTTAATGCAATTCAATTTACATAAATAACGTCTGACCATACTAGATCTTAGAAAGATTCTGAAGCAACAGTATCTTTTATACATTGCTTGTGCAAATGGAAATTTGTACCACTGCTTCGAAGAATAATTTTGATATGCCAAAGTTGTATATATATATATGGGTGTATTTCTGTACTCAAAGTATTTATGTTCTGATGTTATTGGTGTGTAGTCATGCAAATGATTTTCTTAGTTTGGTGCTTATTAAGATATTATCTTTGAAATGATGAATTTTTATGGTAATTTTAAAAAGGAAACATTTGAGAGATCAAAACACATTTGGCTTGTTTTTCTGGATCTCTTATGCTAGTAAGATTATGGTATTTTATTTGGCTTCTGCAAGAAGAAAATTAAAAAAATATGATGTGATAGCAGCTAGTGTGAACAACTAACTAAAAAAAAGTGCTTCTAAAGAATTAAAAAAAGAATGTGATATAATATATGGCACTTGCTGTCCACACACAAAATCGGAAAGAACAGACTATTTTGTCTCTGATATACTTTGATTTTATAACATTTGGGAGTATATGCTGTTCTCAATTTCTAAATATGCTACTTTTTCTAATATATTGGAAGATATAGACAGATACATGATTTATTGTGGTGGCTGGGATAACACCTTTTTTTGAGGTTTTGATAACATGAGTTGTCTTTTATAATAAATTATAGGAACAAATAGTAAACAAAGACATTCAGTTTTGCTAAATAATAAATAATTTAGTTTGAAAAAAGATAGTTAATGATCTGGTTTTAGGATAGTCTTAAAGAAATGGTAGTCAAATGTAAAGTTTTAGAGGAAATTTTAGTGTAACTTACTTTCAATATATATTTAAATTTTATTTAGCAGTAATATGGATCTCTATAGATAGTAGGTTCACAATTAGTCAGGACTTAGCTTTTGCCTTCAGCTAGTCAAAAATTTTGGATGAAATTTGGGCAAATTTATGTATAATATTAGATGAGCCTGGTTCAGAGTTTGTTCTAATCTCAAATACAATATAGATATACTATGAGAGAGGATTATGGATAGGATGTGATGAGTCAGTTTTTCACTATGGTCATCCATACGTCCAGGGACCTAGGTTTGAGACCCAGGACCAGGGAGAACAAACAAGATGAACAACTAAATAAAATGAAATGCTTCTTCCTCCTCTCTCTTCCTACCTGCTTGCCTCTGCTTGACTTGTTTCTTGCCTAAACCTTTTATTTTTAAAAAAGAAAGTGTACCAAATAGGTAAATATTAGTCACCTAATAAATGTTTGTGAATGAATAGAGAGAGGTCCTTGGGCTGTATGTGGACTGCACTGGTGGACTTATGGATTGAGCCACCAGGATATGCCTGCTTTGTTTCTTTGTATTCTACATATGAGTGTGATCATCCAGGATTTGCCTTTCATCTTCTGACTTATTTCACCTAGCATAATCACCTCTAGTTCCATCAATGTTATTGCAAATGGCAGGGTTTCCTCTTTTTTAGAACTGTTTAGTTATAGTCACAATAGTGACACAATATTATTTCACAATATAGTTGCAATATTGTTCCACAATATCTATTACATTTTCTTTACACATTCATCTGACAATGGGCACGTAGGTAGTCTCCATATTTTGGCTGTTGCAAATAATGCTGCAGTAAACATGGGGTGCATGTATCTCTGCAAATTAATGTTTTTATGCTTTTAGGGGTAAATACTTAGAAGTGGGGTCCTGGGATCATATGGAATTTCCTTTCCCAAGTTTTCGAGGAATCTTCAAAAAGTTTGCATTAATTTACTCTTCTACTAACTGTGTTAAAGTGTTGTTCTCTTTTCTCAGAATCCTTGCCAACATTTGCTGTTTCCAGACTTTTGGACAGTAGCCAATCTCACAAGTGCATGGTGGTGTTTTGTTTTTATTTGTTGTTGTTTTGATTTGCATTTCCATAGTAACAAGTGAGGAAGAACATGTTTTCGTATCCTTGATGGACATCTGTATGTCTTCTGGAGAAATATTTATTCAATTTTCTGCCCATTTTTTGATTGAATTGTTTTTTAATTTTTTTGATGTTGAGTTTCATGTGTTCTTTATATATTTTGGATAATAGCCCCTTATCAGATGTACGGTGTGCAAATATCTTGTCCTAGTAAACTTTTTAGTTTGACTAGTCCCATTTGTTTATTTTTGTTTTTGTTTCTCTTGCTGCTGGAGTTGAATCCCCAAAGATTTCTCTAAGGCTGATGTCATGGGATTTCCTGCCTATGTTATCTTCTAAGTATTTGGTTTCTGTTCTTACACCCAAGTCTGTAATCCATTTTGAATTAAATTTTGTGTATGTGTTAGAGAGTGGCCTAGATTCATTCTTTTGTATGTGGCTGTCCAGTTTTCCCAATGCCATTTGGTGAAATGAATTTCCTTTCTCCGTTCTATACTCTTGACTCCTTTACCATAAATTAACAGGCCTTATACATATGTCTATTACTGATGATTTAGTTCTATTTCACTGAGCTTTGTCTGTATTTTTCGAGTACCATACAGTTTGCTTTTGTTAATGTGTTGTATTAATGTATCATTGGGATAAGTTCCACTTGGTCATGATGGACACTCTTTTCAGTGTATTGTTGGATTTAGTTTACTAGTATTTTGTTGAGAATTTTTACATCTATATTCATTAGATATTGGTCTATAATTTTCTTTCTTGGTGATATTCTTGTCTTCTTTTGATATCAGTGTTATGTTGGCTTTACATAATGTGTTTAAAATTGCCTCCTGTTCTTCAATTTTTTTGGAAAAGTTTTAGAAGATTAGGTATTAATTCTTCTCCAAAGTTTTGGTCAAAATTTACTGGTAAAGTTATCTGGTCCTGGGCTTTTATTTTGGGGAGACTTTTGATTATTTCTTCAATTTCCTTGCTTGTGACAGTTCTGTCCAGGTTTTCCATTTCTTTCTTAAATTATCCAATTTATTGGCATATAGCTGTTCATAGTAGTCTCTTATGATGCTTTGTATTTCTGACATATCCATTGTAAATTCTTCTCTTTCATTTCTGATTCTAGTTATGAGAGTTTTCTTTATTTCTTTTTTCTTATTGAGCCTAGCCAAAGGTTTGTCAATTTTGTTTATTCTTTCAAAGATCTAACTTTTGGTTTCATTGGTCTCCTAAATTGTCTTTTGGATTTTCTATTTCTTTTACTTCTGCTTGGATTTTTATTCTTTCTTTCTTTTACTGATTTTTGACTTTAATTGTTCCTTTTCTAGTTGCTTTGGATGTAGGTTTAGATTGCTTATTTTCAATTTTTCTTGTTTCCTTAAGTAGGAATTGCTATAAACTTTCTTCTTACTGCTCTTGCTGCAACCCATAAGTTCCTATAGCTCTTTTATTCAATCTCATTTGTCTCCAAGTACTTTTTAAATTCTCCAATTTTCCCCTATTTAACCTAAGTTATTCAGAAGCATGTTGTTCAGCATCCATGTATTTAGGAATTTTCCAGTTTTCTTGTTATGGTTTATTTCTAGTTTTATGGCATTGTGATTGGAGAAGATGCTTGGTATGATTTCAGTCTTTATAAATTTGTTGAGACATTGTTTCCCAGCATATGGTCTACTCTTGAGACTGACTGTTCTATGAGCACTTGAGAAAAATGTGAATTATGCAGTTGTTGAATGAAGTGTTCAGTATATGTCTGTTAAACCCACCTGTTCTAATCTGTTATTTAAAACTGTTGTTTTCTTGATAATTTTCTGCCTGATTGATCTGTTCATTGTTGTAAGTGTGGTGTTGAAGTCTCCTACTATTATTGTATTGCTGTTGATATCTCTCTTTAGTTCTGTTAGTAACTGCTTTATGCATTTTGATGTTCCTTCATTTGGTGCATATATATTTATAGAAGTTATATCTTCTTGCTGAATTATTCTTTAATTGTTATATAATGTTTATCCCTGTCTTTTGTTACCTTCTTATTTGGAAGTCTACTTTATAAGTATAGCTGTTTCCGCTTTTTTTTAAAGTTACCATTTGACTATAGGATTGGCTTTCAACCCTTGTTTTTGAGCTTTTTTTTTTTTTTTGTATGTCGATGAGTCTCTTGTATGCAGCAGAAAGTTGGGTTATGTTTTTTAATCCATTTGGATAATCCCTGTCTTTTGACTTGTTGGTCCGATTCATTAAATGATCATTGATATGTCACTGTTTATTGCCATTTTGATAGTTGTTTTCTGGGTGTTGTTATGGACACTACCTTTTTCTCTTTTTAGGTGATTTGAAAGCATTTATGTTTTGCTCTCTCTTTGGATTGTGTTTTGAGGTTATTTTTGGTTTTAAATAAAAGTTTTTATGTTTATAACCTGTTTTCACTTGATCTCATTCTAACAGTCCCCATTTTTACTCTCTTTCTCTCAGTTTATATTTTTGATGTCTTGCTGCTTTTACATGGATTTTCTGTTCACACCAAATTCCCTTTAATATTTCTTGTAAAACTGATTTCATGGTGTGAACTCATTTAACTTTTGCTTGTCTGTAAAACTCTTTAGCATTCCTTCAATTCTGTGATAATCTAGCAGGCTAGGGTATTCTTGGAAGTTCTTTTGTTTCAGTACTTTGAAAGTATCATGCCATTCCCTTCTGACCCCTAAAGTTTCAGCTGGGAAATCTGCCAACAGTTTTAGGGGATTTCTTTATATTTAAGTCATTTATCTCTAGCTACTTTTATAATTATTTATCTCGTATTTTGTAAATTTTTAATAACTGTGTCTTCGTGTAGGTCTGTTTGGGTTTCTTAGGAAATCTGAGATTCCTGGGTCTGGAGGTCTCTTTCCTTTCTCAGGCTAGGGAAATTCTCAGCTATTATTCCTTCAAATATGGTTTCTGTTCCTTTCTTTCTCTCTTCTTTTGGGACCCCTGTGATGTGAATGTTGTTCCTCTTGATGTTATCTTTGTTTATTTTTTCTCTTTGCTGGTCCATTTCAGTGCATTCCAGTGCCATGTTTTCTAGCTTGCTTTTTCTCTTGGCGTCTTCTTCCAGCTTACTGTTGAACCTCTGTATTTAAGTTCTTCAGCTTAGCTATTGCATTCCGTATTTTCATAAATTCCATGTGAAACTGTCTCATATTTTCTCTATCTTTGTTGTAGTCTCTTTTTGTTCTTCCATTGTTTTCCTTATTTCCAGGTGTATCATTAAAACTATTGCTTTAGAGTCTTCTACAGGTAGTTTCATTAATTCTGTTTCATTTAAATTTCCCCCTGGGGTTTTGTTTTTTCCATCCTTTTTCATACACACTCTTGTCTCTTCAATCTATTTGACATTATGTGTTTATTTATGTGGCTTAGGTTTCATTGATGTACAGGCCTTGTGTTAGGGTATCAGGTGGCACAGAATAGATCTGGGTTTTGGTCTGGAGTGCTTGAGTTCCTTTAGTTGTATGATCTCCGCACTCATCATTGTTAAAATTCTAGAAGGAGTTCTATATTGAGTCTTGAGAGTTTAGTCTACAGTGTTAGAGGAGGGGTAGAGAATACAGAGGATTTCCCTAGTTTCACAGGCATGAACAACAAGGTCCAAGGAAAGAGACCTAAGAGATGTTGTCCAAGTCTGCAAGCCACAGCTCCAGTAGAACCCGCAGAAGAGTACTGGGTACTGGTCTTAGTAGAGCATACTCCCTTGTGAAAGTCTCTAAGTCCTCCCCAGGAGTGGCACTGCCGGAAGACTAGGTAAAAAGCCTTGAGACCCAGGGATGGGATTTCAGGGAGTACCAAGAAGATAGGAAGCTATTTAGCTATAGTCTCAGGCTGATGGGAACTGCGCTTTTTATGGAGCCTTTTAAATTATTTTCCCTGTGAGAGGGGTAGAATGAAATGCTTTTTACTGGGAACCAGTCCACTATCTGCATGGGCACTTCTGACCTGGCTGTCTGGGCAGCTTGAGGAAAGGCAACTGTGAGTATCAGCAGTTCTTCACTAGTGTACTCACAGTGGAAGGGCAGATGCTCACCCCCAGGAGGTTTACTGTAATGGTGGTCTCCTGTGATGACATCTTATAGAAGCAGCATCTATATTCACAGGGAGGCTAGTCCTCTTTCTGCTCAATGCTGGTACTTCTGGTTTAGCTGCTACAAGCTACTTTCCAGGTAGGGGGTGCTCTTTGAGGGAAAAAGTAACTTAACTTTGATTAGTGCCAGTTTCACTGGTCTTTCCCCATGGCCCCTTAAGTCCTTAAGTGTCTGAACAGGGTTGTGTGGTGCAGAGACAAATAGGTTTCTTGGGGAATGTGTCCGCCCCCCCCCCCCCACTTTTTTGGTTGTGATGTGGTTCCTGTTTCTTTTCCAAGATTCTAGCTGCAAAACAGGTGTTGTGTTTGTTTGTTTGTGTGTGTGTGTGTGTGTGTGTGTGTGTGTATAGTTATCGAGTTTGAAATCTTATTTTTCATTTGTCTTACCATTAAATAAAGAAAGTGAATCTCTTCCATGTGAATACAGATAAGAATTTATATAATTTATAGTTAGATGTGGTCTGTGACTAGCCTGTTTTTTCCTAAGAGATTTACATTTTTTTCTATTTTCTTTAAAACATTTTAATTTTTGAAATCTTTTCATTGGCCAGATTCTCTTCTATGTGACAGGTTTACAGAAGTAAACTAGAGAGACAAGGCTTGCCTTGAAGGGGCTGTCTGATATTTTGGTGGGACTATAGGCAGTAAACAAGTAAACAGAGATTTGCTTTTAATTCTTATGAGGTGTTAGATTATTTTTTCTTGGAACATTTGAAAATAGTATTAATATACAATAGTTTCCTTATGCAAAGACTGATACTTTGCCTTAATAATTTTATATTGTTAGATCTCTGTGAAGTAAAATAAAGTGTGATTTCCTTAATGTATAGGGTGATACTTTATTTGAGATTTCAAGAATGTTCAGAGAAAGATTAAGCTTCAATACTTTCAATTACTGCCCAGAAAAGTCAAGATGCTTATAAAGGTGGAACATAGCACTAATAAAACCCCCATTTACTTTGCTAGGGACTATCTGCAGCTAGACTGTATAGTAGTACTAACAGCAGTAGTATTGGTAGTAATACCTACCAGATCCAGCAATTGGAAGAATTCACTTCATTTTTAAGTATATCAAGTCTGAGAGGACTTGCAAATCTTTTGAAATTCTGCCACCACTGAAATAGTTTTCCATCTATTTTTAATTGTGGGCCACCACCCAGCCTACCATGAGCCAGGTGGAGGGCTAGGAAGATTAATGAGGAGCTTTTGAATCCATTTGGTCATCCTAACTATACCTCCTTTCAAAATAGGTGGTGATGGTATTTTTCACTAAAAGAAAAGCTATGCTATCTAGTTTACTAATGCAGGAGTCTCCTAATTGGATATTTGTAAAGCTCAGGCCAGCAGCCTGTGATAACTTACTTTACATGGCTCATGAGTATTTCTAGCAGGGTAGGTGATGTGGCTAATAGGTACAAGACTGTCACCCTTCCTGGGGAAAAGCAAATATTTGTATTAAATAGTGTATATATTCCTTTTGTGCATATATTCATGCATAATATATATATTCATGGTATTTAAACATTTATTCCTCTTTCTATTTTGCTATAGTTCTTTATCTTCATGGTTTCTAAGACCCTAGATTTTTATTTTTTTCTTCAGGAATAAGGAATCAAGACTTACTCTCATCCATATTAGTCAGAGAAAATGATTACTTTTAGAAACAATTATTCCTGGAAAGTGGTATCTTGGAAATGTAATTAATCTTCCTATCAGTATACTTGGGTACTTACTTAAACAATAAATGCCATTATAGATCTTCCAATACTGAATCTTTAAAATGCTACCAATTGCCTTATTTATTATTCAATGCATCTTTTGGAACAAGCAAATAAATTGTGTCTTGGGAAAATAGTAAATTAAATTTCTGGTGTCCATTTGGGGTCACCTGTATTAAAGGATCTTATCTTACAAAACTCAGTTATATTGAGTGTTTATTTATAAAAGGAAATAGCAGTTCATTTTTAGTTAACCATCTGTAAGTAGCAGGTCAGCACCATTCACTATGCTCAACAGCATTGCAGTTAGGACTAAGATAAAATGTTTGGTATTTACCACCAGTTACTCACAGCCTATATATGGCTTCACAGGCAACAGCTGCTGCCTCATTATTTCTGTCTATTTCTGTGTCAGTGTTGTATGTATTTAACTGTTATATCTCAAGATATTCTTAGATAAGCATAAAGTTACAAATACAGTAATCTTTTCAATCCAGTATGGTGTGCTTCAGAAGATGCAGTTCATTCTTCATTTGAAAGTGGATGATGAATTCTTGTTCTAACACATTTTAACATGCATGCATGGTGTCTTGTAGCTGACAGAATGTTTATGGAAACACTTCCATTGAGAACTGATGAACTAATTACCTACATTGCTTGTAAACTACTAATTGCTGGGAAACATTCAATATGGTATCCCTTAGTATTCATTTGAAAAATCTACTGCACTTTTCTTACTGTATATTTGATATTCTCAGTAAATTATTTGATGCTGACCGTCTCAAAATGTTGTGTGGACAATTGGGAATTACTTAATGTGTATGCACAGCCATTTCAGTCACTTGATATGCTGAACCTATGACATATAGAGGGGTGGTATGAGAAATAATGGTACTGTCAATTTTGAAAGCAAGAGAAATTCTGTAAGCTATATACCATTTACTTTGATGTATAATTCAAAGACAGGAGCAAAAGATTTTATGCATTTTAACAGATTGATTTTTAAGTGAGGAATCCTAGAAACTAAAATGTGTTCTGAAAGATGGCAAGGAATCTTAAATTAAAGGCATGATTCATATATTAACCATGACTTCGCTATTGTCTATGACTGGAGAAATGACAGTCATTTTGTAGCTAATTCATAAATGTATGCAAAGGTAACTAACATAATAGGTGTAATGCTGGTAAATGACTTAAGATTTATTTTCACAAAAGGTAAAAAAGAAAAAAAAAAAAAAAAAAAAAAAGAAAG